>JASDQU010105388.1:68323-80523 GCA_032191745.1 Picea mariana | reverse complement strand
CAAGTGTGGCGCAAATTTCAGACCAAGGCCTCTCACAAGAGGGAGAGTTATGATTAAAATGAGATCTTATGATATCTATTTATACAAAATGTAGCTAACATAGCTTGTCCACAAATTAAGGAGTAAAATACAAGATTTAGGGGTCAACAACCCTAATCTTGTCCCATTAACAAAGTAACATTAAACAATTCACTTAAAATTTCAGTTTTTGCACAAATTAAACCCTAATTTTGGAGCACACCAACCCTTTAGGGGACATTTTTCCACTTTGAGGAAGTCGTTGGTGTTGGAGAAGCATGGATAGGCCTCCAAAGGCCACATTTCAAGCATATAAGCACTCTCATCATGGTGAAAACCATTCTCCTCCTCAAACGTCCATGTGTCAAAAGAGTGGCACCTCACCACCACGCCCTAGTCCCAAAAGCATGACGTCAAGCTCAAAAGTAGAACGTTTTTCCCCTCCCGAGTAAATTGTTTGGAAAGTAAGGGCTAGGCTAGGCTATCCAAGTCATCATCAAGGTCATCCAAGTCTGATCTCTCTCATCTGGCATGCGGGCCCCTGGCATCCAACCTATGGGCTTGTAGCCCCATGGAAGCTCAAGTTAGGCTTGTTCTCCCAAAATTGTCCACCAACTAGGTCCTGCAAAGACAAATGAGCACGCCCTCCAAGGATCTCAAGTCATAACATCATGATAAGTGAATCCAATCAATAAATAATACATCTAAGCATGTGCAACAAATATCACTATATCAAACAATTAACAACTCAAAGACACTATGTGACTTGTCAAGCTTAAATATGGGAGGGTTAACGAGGTGTCCTATTTGATAGATCTTTCCCTAGGTCGAGGAGAGCTTCCAAGAGGTCCCTCTCTAACACATGAAAAATGTATGAGGTGGTTGGGGCAAAGACTCAATGGGCATAGGGCTCATGGCATACAAGGGGTTGTAGTGTCTCATTCGTGGGTTCCTTTGTAGAGGGTGTGTGATACCTTCGTCTACAATGCACTTTTTCCCAGCCCATTAATTTCATTTTATCTTTCTTTCTTTATCTTTTATTTCATAATATAATAAGGAGAGATTGAAGGTCACTTCCCTGGTGTGGTGACCAGGTGATGGCAATGTCACCCACAAACACCTAATGGAATTGAGAAGTTTGGATCGTGATGAGACCCCCTTTCTCTCAGCCATGCAACTGAGAGCCATTTCCCTGGTTTGGTGACCAGATGATGATAATGCCATACCATTAGGTATCCATGGACGTGATAGGTCAGCTCGTGATGAGACCTCCTATCCTTCAACTAACCTTTCAAGCATTTATTTATTATACTGTGGGTCTCTTTTTTTTAAAGATAAGTGTTTCATTGATTTCTTGGGTGATCCCTAGGTGAAGCATCTAGAAGGTTTACATAAGGATTTTATCTTTTACCGAACACAAACCCCTCAGAGCCTTTAGCCCCTTATTCCCATTAGAATGAGGGACAACCCCTTCTTGGGTCAATATACCCTAAAATCCAAAGAGATAAGGAAATGGAGGGGAATAATGATGGAAAGTGGTGGTCGGGAACAGTATAATGGCTCATCAAGGGAGTTTCTAGTAGCAAACCCATTCCCAAAGAAGACCACTTACTAGGGCACAATGTCAACCACCAAGGCAAAGTAGGGAAAAAGGCAGAATGTCCAAGCACATATCATGAAATCTAGAGCAATCTAAGATACAACATAATCAAATGGCTTAAATATTGAAATGATGCTCACCATAATACTGACTTGTACCTCATGGAGCAAGGCCCACTTCCTTCCAGAAGCTAGTTAGTATGGTGGATGCCATCTGCAAACTTGTGATCATCTGTGGTGGTGAGTGGGTTTGCATCTGTGCAAAGGGTATTGTTGGTCATGTAGTCTCTTGGCACTCCATATCTGCAACCTAAGGGCCTCAAGACATCGTCTCCTTAGTTATCCACAAAATGGGGATAACACATCCTAACTTCCAAACACTTTACATTGATCCTCACATTCGCTAACGTCGTCATCAAACACTTCACTTATTTATATTGCTTCCCACATATGCTAACCCCCCATTCAACATTTCACTTATTTACTTATTAATTTTTGGTCCACATTGAACATTTACTATTTAATTACTAAGTTTTACTCGACATTAAAAATTTACTAAGCTTTACTTCACATTGAACAATTTACCATCTTGCATATTTTTACAAACTTTTATCCTAAATGTTTTTAGTCCAAACACTTTGCATTGCTTCTCGCATATGCTAACCTTCCCATTCAACATTTCACTCATTTGCTTCCCACCTATGCTAACCTCCCCATTCAACATTTAATACTTTGCATTTTTTCTTGTTTTTAACAAAGTCTTATGCTAAATATTTTTGTGTGAACAATATTAAACATTTTTACTTGTTTTTTTCTTTGTTTTGATCATTCTACTCTTGCATAAACAATAATGTTATATTCTTCTTTATTATATGTATTGTTTAATTATTATATTTTGACAAAATCTATTCATTGCATGTGAATTTAATTATATTAAGTTTCAACATATATTTCCCAACTAACTCGACAAGAACTACACTGCCATGCAACTCTAGTTTAAAATATCATCCTTCAAATATTACTTAATTATATCTCAAAATTTTGCTATTAAACCTTTGGAATTAATTCATGTGTTGACATTAAATTACATTTCGATGCCACTATATTGAAAACAGAAGATTTGAATATGTAAAGTAGTAGTAACTAAAATTTTATGAAAAGAAATTGTGTGAGAGTTTATGAAACGTCATAAACTCTTACACAATTGTTTCTAGAAAATTTTAGCTACTCTTATGACTAACTCTAGAAACCTTAACACTCATATTGTGTAAAGTAGGATGACATATCAACAATTGAGGTAAATCTTCAAAATGTGATGGGTGCTCCAAAACATTGACAAAATTTTGAAATCGTGTGAAGTGACCAAAATTTCAACGAAAGATGATTCAAGAGGGGAGGGGCCAACAAGTTTAAGAGTTGTGGATAGAAAGCGGGGTTTTAAATATATTAAACAATGATGAAAAGGAGGTCGTTTGGTTAATTGGGTCCCGTCCCTTTTCCACCTCACACCCATTAGTTTTTTACGCCTCCCACCCACCTTATAACGTGTACTCTTTCTTTAAACATTACCCTTGGGTGCTTCAAAACACATTGTTTTAAACCTTTGTTTTTTGTTTTTTTTTAATTTAAATCTTGTTATAAGTAATTAATAAAACATTTTATTTTATTTATTCTGTATTTTTTAATTTTTTAAATATAATATTGGAGAGTGGTGTGGAGTAATATGTTGATCAGTGTTTAACGATGTGGAAAGGAGGTTTTGGCGCAACCTAACTTGACTTCAAAGGTCCATAATTTGTCCATATGACGTATGATTGAGATGACGCTTTTTGCGATGCAGAGATCACAACCAGAAGTTCCTAGTGGGAGAGCTTATCAATTCATTCAAACACTTTAGTAATTTCACAACTAATAAGGTTCACTTAACGGGAAATATTTGATGATCGTTTTGGCACTTCTAGACCTCAGATATTGATTACGTCGGTGGTGTTTGATTTTTGATCTCACAAAAAATATAGTTGGTCCATTTCAGAGGTGAAAAAAACACTTTGACCAATACCCAAAATTACGAGCAAAGATATTTTTTAATAAAAGTTCACGTCATGTTCTTTCTATTGCTTCACTTGAATTCAGTTCCATCAATTCTTGTGAAATTTGTGTTATATAGGCTTTTGATCTATCAATTTAAACTGGGATTATCTGTCAGTAGCTGAGAGACATTATCATGTGAAAACAACCCACTTACATTTGGAGAACCTAATACTAAGTGCATGACAAGAGTACTAATTATTTTCTTAGAAGTAATTCAAAGCCAACCTATATATTGCATATGTTGCAATCAACCCACATAACGATAAATGGCATTTTCATGCTTAGGATTAGTAAAAAAACCAAGAGACACAAAGCGTGTGTGGATGTGATAGACATAATAAAAATTGTTTGCAACACAAATAAACTTGACAATATTATAATCACACTCAATCAGGACTGTAACATGACATGGCTCAAAACCAACATGTAATTGAACACCAGTCATCTAGTCAAACAAGAAATTCTTAACAGTTGAAAATCAAAAGAACCTAGCTATTGGGTGCAATAATCAAAAGGTATGAGTTGGAAAAAAAATTAGGAGGGGCCCCAAGCCTGCTGGCTTGGCGAAGGTGTTGAGGCCTCAACACATACTAACACCCTCGTGAGATGTTCATGATAACCATTTAGGCCAAATATCCTAATAGAATCTTATCAGCACACAACTAGATTCAATCTAGTATTGTTTGGATCAATTTGGTCACCTAATATTTTGGCCTTTGGGGACGTTATCCATGATTTAATTTTGAGTTCCAAAATCCACCCATATCAACAAAGTACACGATTCTTCTAATTAGGTCAAATTTCATCAAAAGTGAATATAATTTGCCAAATTTTCAACATTGACCTCTTTCACTCATCACTCGACAAATTCCACTTGAATCGGGTCTTACATAGAATATATGAACCTTCCTGAAGTTTTTTCCAAAAATAAAATGGCTTTACCTTGTACTTCTCAGGATAAGCTATCGAACAAGCTCTCATTTTCCCAATTCCATGTTCATATATTTGATCTATGACATGCGCAAGTTGCACGTCTCTTGTGAGGGAATTTCGTTGATGTGACTTTGGTGTTCAAATTATATTTTGAACCAAATCCAAAATGAAAAATGAGCCTAGTGGCCTAGTTTTAACCCCCAATTGTCAAGAATGACCTTTTGCAAAATTGTCACTAGTTTTCAAACCACAAATTGGTGGCAAAAGTTCAAAGTTTAAAACATGTTGTTACTTCAAAACTTTTTCAATGTTATATCATTTTATTCATTATGTGTTTGGAGGACTCATTTAGAGCCTTTGCAAGTCTCCCTCTTGCTCATATACATTCATTGTGTGCCTCTCACTCTCCTTAGATCTTCTTTTATAATTCCCTAATGACTAAAACCCTAACCCTAGATCTCAATGGCCAAGATTAGATCTTGGATCTCACAATCTAACGGTCACGACTTAATATTCTGTTGAGATGACTTAGCTCATTTAAGTCACTCAACCTTACAAAAAATCCACTCTAGAGAGTGTCACTCGGACACCTCCACATGTTAGGCATCACCAATGCAGAAGTACTTGTCTGAACTACCCCAAAAGCTAACATCCCTCTTAGTGAGGAAGGTACTTATGGAAGAACCTCCTCCTAGATCAATCTTTGACCCCATTAGATCTATTGTTGTTGTTGTTGCTCCCTCTGAACTAAAAGACCCCCTGCTACCTTTACTGCACTCTGATATGATCTACGATACAAGATCCCCTTGGACCCACACACAAGTTGTCCCAACAACCTATATATAATATCCTCCTTGATGCTAAGCCTCACTGCTGTATCCCGGGTATCTTCTCCCTCTAAACGTATGAGTACTTGTCCATCCTCGAACATAACTACATACCCCATGTACTCCAAGGCTAATACTGAGAGAAAATTCAGCCCTGGGACATATATCACTCCTTTCACCTCTAAAGAACCACCTGACTCTAGCTGGAATTTGAACCATCCAACCCCCTTTACTGCATGCATGGTGTTGACCCCACTACCCACATGCTACTCTGAGCATGTCTCTGAAACACTAAGAAACATCAATGTCATTCATGTTATATGGTAAGATGATCCATCGTTACCATCTCGACAACCTTCTCAAATTTGGCCTCCCGGACCTGCTACCCGGTCATGTTTCCCATTGCCCAGACCCCTGCTCGAGGCTGCCCACAGCCTCCTACTACTACTACTCGAGTCCTTTTATGGGCTGGCCAGTAGTGATACTCGCTCCCCAAAAAATTTTAGGCAGTCTACCCGCTGCCCGGATGTTACTTGGACTTGCCCAGGGCCTGCCCACACTCTCTACGGCTTCCTAGCCCATGCGCTCACTTGGCTTCCCTATTGGCACCCTGTTGTCCAGCTGGCTTGGCGGCTAGCTCCCGGAAGCTACTAAAACAATGGTGGCCTGCTCTGACGGTTGTTGGCTCTACTGCCACCCGCGTCTACTAGCTCGACAAAGCTACCACCTCTCATCGCCCTCGATCTGCAGCCCATAGGAATTCTTTTTCTTCGAGTTGCTACTTTTGTCTATTGGCGACCAAACCTCTCTTCTTTGTGCTGCAACGTCCCACTGTCGGCTCTTTCCTAGCCCATGGTTTGAACGGCTCAAAAATTGTGGTTGCCTCCCTTGCAGCACTCATGGCCACCTTCTACACGTTGATTTATGTCGCTCCCAGCAGCAATCTATGATTGCTCTTCATATTTCCCTTAGCTCTTGTTGCCGAAAACTTATGTTGAAACCTATAGTCGATCACTTAGCCCACGATATGCCTATCCACCCGTACGGTTGTCCTTTCTTCAGTCGGTAGCTCTTTCGTTGGCCTGGGCTTCACCTTTGCGACTGAAAAATTTTCTCATTCATCAACTCTGCCTCCGCGAGCTATCCGACCGATGGCTAATCTGAAAATATCGGTGACCGATCTCTGCTCATAGAATCCTCACATGTGGACTCTCCTACATCCGCAAACTCCACTAACCGGGTTGATCACTTCCTTGGTGGTCGCAGCTGTAAAAAGACGGCGGCTGCTAATTTTCTTCTCTACGACCCTCACGGACCACACTCTCCTCTCTAACTCCAGTCGTTGTTCATACCCAATCCACTCACATCCCATGGACTCAGTTTATTTTTGCAACCGCGATCTCTACCTCAGTTGTTAGCTACTCTCCTGTCAACCTGCAACTGCTAACCTCGCGCGTGATTGTCACCTTTGACCACACAACTATGGCCTTTGTAGCAGCCTCTCCACATGTTGTTTGTTGGATATCCACCAACCAGTTCTGCTCCACATGGACTCTCTCCAACAGACGATCATACAACATAGGACTATGTTTGTACAGTTGCACAACAACCCTTTTTTTACTTTATGGGTTCTCTATTACCCTTTCCACAGCTCCAAACCTGAGACAATAAAATTTCCCATAGGAACTAATCTTGCCTCTGTGCAAATCTAGTTTCGCCTTCAGAGTGCAGGCTCTGATACCATGTTGAATTATGCCTAACCTAGAACTAGAGAGTTAATTCAAAATAAAATCACATTATTTATTAATTGTACAACTAGGTTATCATGAAAACTCAGCGGAAGCATAAAACGGAAACCAAACACATTTGCACACAAGATTCGGGTAAACACCCCAACAAAAACCCTTGTGGGAAAACCAGTTCTGAGTTTGATTTTATTAATAAAATTATGGGCTCCCTTCCTCAGATAATGGCCCATCAGAGGAATTACAATGTTCCAGTTGATAGCTTATCCTACATGGCTTCTATCTCCCTTGTTTCCCCCTGCACACTTCCTTGGACCTGCCCACTCAAACACAAGTACATGAGCAAGAATCCTTCTTGCTCCTATGCATTCATTGTGTGCCTCTCACTCTCCTTAGATATGCTTTTATAATTCCCTAATGACTAAAACCCTAACCCTATATCTTAATGGCCAAGATTAGATCTTGGATCTCACAATCTAACGGTCACGACTTAATCTTTCGTTGATATGACTTAAATCACTTAAGTCACTCAACCTTACAAAAGTCACTTTAGTCATTACATAAAATCCAGAGTGTCGCTCGAACACCTCCACATGGAAGGCGTCGCCAATGCAAAAGTTCATGTCCGAGCTATCCCAAAAGCTAACACATTCATTGTAGAGTGAAACCTAGGGAAAGTCATCAACCATAGTTAACAAGTGTCAAATTTCCTCCATTCGTTCTTGGACATTTCTCATTTTGCAATTCTTAGTTTATGAGTATTGTTAGTTGTTGATTCATAATTTATGGTGTTGGGGTTGGGTTGTTAGCATGAATAATTTGTGCAAACGAGAGAGGGATCATACCCCTTTGGGCACAAGCCCACATAGCCCCCTCTCCTTTGTTTTTATTTATTGATGGTTTTCTTGGAATTTTCCCTCCGCGGACCTCATCTCATTTTCTCCCATACCCCCTTAATCATTTACTCTTCACAGCCTCATCCCTTTTCTACATAGTCCCTCCCCCTTACCTAAATCCCCTTCTCTACCCAGTGTTTCCCATTCTCTACATACCCTCCTCTTCATTGCTCTCGCCCCTCAATTGTCTCCTCACTCCAATGTTTCCCACCCCATAACTATTTCATCCCAAACCCATTCCACCTCACAACACTCCCCCATTCCCTAACTCAACTACCCCAACCCCTATCTTAACCATTACTCCCTCCCATAACCCCCTCATCGTTGTTCCCCTACCATACCTTTGTTTCTCCTCTTCTATTTCCATATCCCTATTCCATTACCTTAACACCCTTCCCCCTAACTCCTAATACATCCCCCTCCCATATCCTCCATTCCCCCTCCAACAACCAACCCTCCACTTGACCACCACCACTAGAGGAAACCCTTTCCCTTATTCACACTATAAATTACTCTTTATTTACCCCATTCTCCACCTCGTCTCATCCATTGGTGGTAGGTTCATTTCCTATCCACCCATCCACCCCCATCACCTTCCTTAATAGAGACTCTAGTGGTTCTCCAACCCACCACATGGACAGAGCCACCCCTTAACCATAGAGCTCTAAGAGACAAATAACATTAATTATATATATAGAGAGAGGGGTGGTTATCCAACCATGCAAGTATTGATTATGAGGTGGAATTAGGTGACTCATTGAACTAAAATTAGCATAACGCAAGCATTTGAAGGCAAAATTGAGCCCAAAAAGAACCCAAACTATCAAAATAGAGACCTTGCCACCTATAGGAATGTAAACTAGTGAATTAGCATGGATTTTTAGTTATAGTTTTAGAAGTGTAGGGAGGCTTGATTAGCAATAAAACAAGTGTCGAAAAGAGGTAAAATTAGACGTACCCAAAGTTAAATTTTCACGAGCAAAAGGAGACCCATGTCCTTTACAACCTGGTATATCTCTAACAAAAGTGCAAAGTTACTTTTTCAATATTGTTATAATATTGAAAAATTCGGGAGGAACCAGAGTTGCAGGTTCCATGACGATGGCGCAATGGAGTTGGGGAGATTGATTTCTTCTTTCGTTTTGGCTCTTAGAAGGATAGAACAAGAGTTTCAATGGATGCGGACTTAGTTAACTGTTAGGGTAAGGCAAGTTGATAGTTGGGTTGCTTATGTGAGCTCTACTTATGGCATCGTTGGGAGCGGGCAAGAGTATTTATTGTTCATGGTACACATTTATTAAATCTCGGGTGTCTTCTGGTTTCAATTCTTATTGTAGTGGAGGATGTGTAAGTCGTCTAGAAGCCTCATAGACTATGGTTCTGGTTCTTGTAATTTCCTTCATTAACTTCCACTCGATTCCCGATCTTCCTTAACTCTGACGAGATAGCAATGTTACTATTCCATAACTGCTTACAATGGTGGGGCTATATGTGGCTTACAAGTGCGCTTCTAAATGGATCGTGAAGTCAACACACTCACGAGTGCAGATGACGAGGAGCATTGGGAGAGGGCGGGGTTATTCGCCTCGGTGGATGCATCAAGTGGATTTATTAACATACTCTGTCACCCTGAAGAGCATTTTAATGTTTATTTGAATGTGGGAGCCTTCCCTTCTACTCTTCCTTATGATCCACATCCACTGCATAAGTCTGTAAACGCCTCGAATTTTTGTTCTATGCAAGAACTTGTGAGCATACTGTCGGTCCTTCTGTGGTCTCTCGTTTTGCTGAGAAGACGCAGGGGTTAGGAGGGTTGTCAAAGGGTTTTTTGAAGGGTGCTAAGGTTGATAAAGGTTTATATCATGGTAGAGGTGGCCAGATAGAGCATAGGAGCCAAGAAAAACGCACAGTGAAGGTGTGGAAGCCGAAACATACAAAAGGAAGTTGGTTATGGGTATGGATTTAGGCCTTGAAGAATCTTGTAATTTGGCGCTCTGTGCATTAGTAGGAAGATTGGCATATCGTTCGCGTTGTGTCACTTCTATGGAGGAGTGTGTTCTTAAGAACTGGTTTCCATTGTTAGGATATACCCCGGAGGTGCTCTCGTTGCCTAGAGGTTATTCAGGCTTTGCATTCAAATGTCCGGAGGATTCTGAACTAGTACTAAATAAGTTTTGGACCTTCGATAGGGGGAGTTTAATGTTAAAAAGAAAATATGGCGTCTAAGCTTTAATCCTGCAACAGAATATTTCAGCATCTGGCATATTTGGGTGCTCCTCCCGAGCCTCCCATTACAATTGTGGAACATTAAAGCCTTGGAAGCGGTTGGGAATGCCATTGGACGTTTCCTAAAAACAGATCATGCAGACTTGCTTTCTTTGGATAAAAGAATGGAAAAAGTGCTAGTTGAAGTTGATATCCATGAAGGACTTTTGGAAATTCTTGAGATTGAATGGCGGGGACTATTGTTTGTTCAGCGTTTGGACTACTTGGGGTTTTCATTCTATTGCACTCTTTGCAGGAGGATTGGTCATTTACGAAAGGAATGTACAAACATCTATGGTTCCCTGTCAGACGATGAATTAGTAGATGATTCACTTGGTGACGGTGTCACTCCGTTGGGGGATGACGACGATTCATTGGATTATCTGGGACTCTGCTCTAAGGAAAGTCCTACAGCTTTGGACACAACTTTTGTTAGTAAGTTGAAACATTTCTTCCCTAAACTATACTTTTCGTTATCGACTTGCAAGTGGAACCATTTAAATTCTATTCTTTTCCCAGACCAATCTAAAAGGCCGGTTCTAGATTCTAAAAAGAATTCTTACCCCAATACTATGTTTTCGGTTGTGGACGGGGACGTTTATTTGAGTCATTGTGAGGTTTCACCTACTGAGGTGGTAACAGACCTCTCTTTTATCCATGCTGGGATAGAGGTGGATACTTCTATTGCTCCCGGTTTTGTTGAATCGGCTCTCAGTGACAGTGCTCTAGATAGAATATTAACAGACTTACTTCCTTTCATGCATAGGACTTTTAACTCTCTACCGATTCCGACCTTCTTGGGTTCTACTCCCGTGGTGAGGTCGTTTGCTATAGGTACTTCTACTGATAGTCAAGGGAAGGGACCCATTTTTGTTATTGATCCTGCGTGGTTAAGGGAATTGGGGTATGAACTTTCCCCAATCAAAACAAGAAGTTCTCGTAGGAAGGTGGGGTCTACCAACAACACTCCACTTACTGTCACTAATACTACTACCAATCTTGGGGCGCTTAGAGGATTAAAAGACCTGGAAAGGGATAAATCATTATCTTAGTTTCCCTCAATATTAGAGGGGTAGGAGGACCCCTGAAACAAGCCTCCCTTTGTAGATTGTTGACAAAAACTGCTCCAAATATTATCTTCTTACAAGAAACTGTGGTGGTTGCGGATAAGGCAAGTCTTTTTATGAATAAGCTCTGGCCTGATTAGATGATATGTGTTGTTAGTGTTGTGGGTACATCTGGTGGATTACTTGCTTCTTGGGATCCTATTTTATTTTCTCTTGATCCTTATCTAAGTAGTGGTGGTATTCTTTTTTCAGGATACTCCCTAATGGACAAAGAAATCTATCACTTATTAATGTTTACGGACCCTGTGAGGACCGAAAAGATTTATGGCTTTCGGTGGATGCTACAGGTATTTTAGCAGAAAAGGATTTCATTATAGCTGGAGATTTGAATTTTACTCCCTCTTCTGCGGAGGTTTGGGGGCATTCAGCGTTATAAGACTCTTTGGCGGGTTTTTTCAAATCGCTTTTTTTAAAAAACTGATTAGTGGATGTAGATCATGTTGAGATTGTTGAGATTGTTTCAATGTGGAGGAACGGTCGATCAGGGGATGACAGTGTTGCAAAAAGGATCGATGAGATGTATATAGTTGAGGATCTTTTGGCTACAACACAGAGTTATGGGACTTGTTCCTGTCTGACCATGCTCCGATTCTCCTTGAGTTTGGTGTGGGGATTCTGGCGGTGGCTTATCCATTTAAACTAAACTCTGTTTGGATTGGGGAGGAGTCTTTTGTGGAGATGGTAAAGGATGTCTGGAAT
>JASDQU010105388.1:50297-62793 GCA_032191745.1 Picea mariana | reverse complement strand
TGCTGCAACGTCCCACTGTCGGCTCTTTCCTAGCCCATGGTTCGAACAGCTCAAAAATTGTGGTTGCCTCCCTTGCAGCACTCATGGCCACCTTCTACACGTTCATTTATGTCGCTCCCAGCAGCAATCTATGATTGCTCTTCATATTTCCCTTAGCTCTTGTTGCCGAAAACTTATGTTGAAACCTATAGTCGATCACTTAGCCCACGATATGCCTATCCACCCGTGCGGTTGTCCTTTCTTCAGTCGGCAGCTCTTTCGTTGACCTGGGCTTCACCTTTGCGGCTGAAAATTTTTCTCATTCATCAACTCTGCCTCCGCGAGCTATCCGACCGGCGGCTAATCTGCAAAGATCGGTGACCGATCTCTGCTCATAGAATCCTCACCTGCGGACTCTCCTACATCCGCAAACTCCACAAACCGGGTTGATCTCTTCCTTGGTGGTCGCAGCTGTAAAAAGACGGCGGCAGCTAATTTTCTTCTCTACGACCCTCACGGACCACACTCTCCTCTCTAACTCCAGTCGTTGTTCATACCCAATCCACTCACATCCCATGGACTCAGTTTCTTTTTGCAACCGCGATCTCCGCCTCAGTGGTTAGCTACTCTCCTGTCAACCTGCAACTGCTGACCTCGCGCGTGATTGTCACCTTTGACCACACAACTATGGCCTTTGTAGCAGCCTCTCCACATGTTGTTTGTTGGATATCCACCCACCAGTTCTGCTCCACGTGGACTCTCTTCAACATACGATCATACAACATAGGACTATGTTTGTACAGTTGCACAACAACCCTTTTTTTTATTTATGGGTTCTCTATTACCCTTTCGCCTATGTGCAAATCTAGTTTCGCCTTCAGAGTGCAAGGCTATGATACCATGTTGAATTATGCCTAACCTAGCACTAGAGAGTTAAATCAAAATAAAATCACATTATTTATTAATTGTACAACTAGGTTATCATGAAAACTCAACGGAAGCATAAAACTGAAACCAAACACATACAATGTTCCAGTTTGATTTTATTAATAAAATTATGGGCTCCCTTCCTCAGATAATGGCCCGTCAGAGGAAATACAATGTTCTAGTCCCACATGGCTGCTATCTCCCTCATTTCCCCCTGCACACTTCCTTGGACCTACCCACTCAGACAAGTACATGAGCAAGAATCCTTCTTGCTCCTATGCACTCATTGTGTGCCTCTCACTCTCCTTATATATGCTTTTATTATTCCCTAATGACTAAAACCCTAACCTTATATCTCAATGGCCAAGATTAGATCTTGGATCTCACAATCTAAAGGTCACGACTTAATCTTTCGTTGATATGACTTAAATCACTTAAGTCACTCAACCTTACAAAAGTCACTTTAGTCATTACATAAAATCCAGAGTGTCACTCGAACACCTCCACATGGAAGGCACCGCCAATGCGGAAGCTCATGTCCGAGCTATCCCAAAAGCTAACACATTCATTGTAGACTAAAACCTAGGGAAAGTCATCAACCATAGTTAAAAAGTGTCAAATTTTCTCCATTCCTTCTTGGACATTTCTCATTTTGCAATTCTTAGTTTATGAGTATTGTTAGTTGTTGATTCATAATTTATGGTGTTGGGGTTGGGTTGTTTGCATGAATAATTTGTGCAAACGAGAGAGGGATCATACCCTTTTGGGCACAAGCCCACATAGCCCCCTCTCTTTTGTTTTTATTTATTGATGGTTTCCGTGGACTTTTCCCTCCACGGACCTCATCTCATTTTCTCCCATACCCCCTTAATCATTTACTCTTCACAGCCTCATCCCTTTTCCACATAGTCCCTCCCCCTTACCTAAATCCCCTTCTCTACCCAGTGTTTCCCATTCTCTACATACTCTCCTCTTCATTTCTCTCGCCCTCTCAATTGTCTCCTCGCTCCAATGTTTCCCACCCCATAACAATTTCATCCCAAACCCATTCCACCTCACAACACTCCCCCATTCCCTAACTCCACTACCCCAACCCCTATCTTAACCATTACTCCCTCCCATAACCCCCTCATCGTTGTTCCCTTACCATACCTTTGTTTCTCCTCTCCTATTTCCATATCCCTATTCCATTACTTTAACACCCTTCCCCCTAACTCCTAATGCATCCCCCTCCCATATCCTCCATTCCCCCTCCAACAACCAACCCTCCACTTGACCACCACCACTAGAGGAAACCCTCTCCCTTATTCACACTATAAATTACTCTTTATTTATCCTATTCTCCACCTCATCTCATCCATTGGTGGTAGGTTCATTTCCTATCCACCCATCCACCCCCATCACCTTCCTTAATAGAGACTCTAGTGGTTCTCCAACCCACCACATGGACAGAGCCACCCCTTAACCATTAGAGCTCTAAGAGACAAATAACATTAATTATAGAGAGAGAGAGGGGTGGTTATCCAACCATGCAAGTATTGATTATGAGGTGGAATTAGGTGACTCATTGAACTAAAATTAGCATAACACAAGCATTTGAAGGCAAAATTGAGCCCAAAAAGAACCCAAACTATCAAAATAGAGACCTTGCCACCTATAGGAATGTAAACTAGTGAATTAGCATGGATTTTTAGTTATAGTTTTAGAAGTGCAGGGAGGCTTAATTAGCAATAAAACAAGTGTCGAAAAGAGGTAAAATTAGATGTACCCAAAGTTCAATTTTCACGAGCAAAAGGAGACCCATGTCATTTACAACCCGGTATATCTCTAACAAAAGTGCAAAGTTACTTTTTCAATATTGTTATAATATTGAAAAATTCGGGAGGAACAAGAGTTGCAGGTTCCATGGTGATGGCACAATGGAGTTGGGGAGAATGATTTCTTCTTTCGTTTTGGCTCTTAGAAGGATAGAACCAGAGTTTCGATGGATGCGGACTTAGTTAATTGTTAGGGTAAGGCAAGTTGATAGTTGGGTTGCTTATGTGAGCTCTACTTATGGCGTCGTTGGGAGCGGGCAAGAGTATTTATTGCTCATGGTACACGTTTATTAAATCTCGGGTATCTTCCAGTTTCAGTTCTTAGTGTAGTGGAGGATGTGTAAGTTGTCTAGAAACCTCACAGACTATGGTTCTGATTCTTGTAATTTCCTTCATTAACTTCCACTCGATTCCCGATCTTCCTTAACTCTGACGAGATAGCAATGTTACTATTCCATAATTGCTTACAATGGTGGGGCTATATGTGGCTTACAAGTGCGCTTCCAAATGGATCGTGAAGTCAACGCACTCATGAGTGCAGATGACGAGGAGCATTGGGAGAGGGCGGGGTTATTCGCCTCGGTGGATGCATCAAGTGGAGTTATTAACATATTATGTCACCCTGAAAAGCATTTTAATGTTGATTTGAATGTGGGAGCCCTCCCTTCTACTCTTCCTTATGATTCACATCCACTGCATAAGTCTGTAAATGCCTCGGATTTTTGTTCTATGCAAGAACTTGCAGAGCATACTGTCGGTCCTTCTGTGGTCTCTCATTTTGTTGAGAAGACACAGGGGTTAGGAGGGTTGTCAAAGGGTTTTTTGAAGGGTGCTAAGGTTGATAAAGGTTTATATGATGGTAGAGGTGGCCAGATAGAGCATAGGAGCCAAGAAAAACACACAGTGAAGGTGTGGAAGCTGAAACGTACAAAACGGAAGTTGGTTATGGGTATGGATTTAGGCCTTAAAGAATCTTGTAATTTGGCGCTCTGTGCATTAGTAGGAAGATTGGAATATCATTCGCGTTGTGTCACTTCTATGGAGGAGTGGGTTCTTAAGAACTGGTTTCCATTGTTAGGATATACCCCAGAGGTGCTCTCGTTGCCTAGAGGTTGGTCAGGCTTTGCATTCAAATGTCTGGAGGATTATGAACTGGTACTAAATAAGTTTTGGAGCTTCGATAGGGGGAGTTTAATGTTAAAAAGAAAAGATGGCGTCTAAGCTTTAATCCTGCAACGGAATATTTCAGCATCTGGCATATTTGGGTGCTCCTTCCGAGCCTCCCATTATAGTTGTGGAACATTAAAGCCCTGGAAGCGGTTGGGAATTCCATTGGACGTTTCCTAAAAACAGATCATGCAGACTTGCTTTCTTTGGATAAAAGAATGGCAAAAGTGCTAGTTGAAGTTGATCTCCATGAAGGACTTTTGGAAATTCTTGAGATTGAATGGCGGGGACTATTGTTTGTTCAGCGTTTGGACTACTTGGGTTTTTCATTCTGTTGCACTCTTTGCAGGAGGACTGGTCATTTACGAAAGGAATGTACAAACATCTATGGTTCCCTGTTGGACGATGAATTAGTAGATGATTCACTTGGTGACAATGTCACTCCGTTGGGGGATGACGATGATTCATTGGATTATCTGGGACTCTTCTCTGAGGAAAGTCCTACAGCTTTGGACACAACTTTTGTCAGTAAGTTGAAACATTTCTTCCCTAAACTATACTTTTCGTTGTTGGCTTGCAAGTGGAACCATTTAAATTCTATTCTTTTCCCAGACCAATCTAAAAGGCCAGTTCTAGATTCTAAAAAGAATTCTTACCCCAATACTGTGTTTTTGGTTGTGGATGGGGACGTTTCTCTGAGTCATTGTGAGGTTTCACCTACTGAGGTGGTAACAGACCTCTCTTTTATCCATGCTGGGATAGAAGTGGATACTTCTATTGCTCCCGGTTTTGCTGAATCGGCTCTCAGTGACAGTGCTCTAGATAGAATATTAACAGACTTACTTCCTTCCATGCATAGGACTTTTAACTCTCTACCGATTCCGACCTTCTTGGGTTCTACTCATGTGGTGAGGTCGTCTGCTATAGGTACTTCTACTGATAGTCAAGGGAAGGGACCCATTTTTGTTATTGATCCTGCGTGGTCAAGGGAATTGGGGTATGAACTTTCCCCAATCAAAACAAGAAGTTCCCGTAGGAAGGTGGGGTCTACCAACAACACTCCACTTACTGTCACTAATACTACTACCGATCTTGGGGCGCTTAGAGGATTAAAAGACCTGGAAAGGGATAAATCATGATCTTAGTTTCCCTCAATATCAGAGGGGTAGGAGGACCCCTGAAACAAGTCTCCCTTTGTAGATTGTTGACAAAAACTTCTCCAAATATAATCTTCTTACAAGAAACTATGGTGGTTACGGATAAGGCAAAGCTTTTTATGAATAAGCTCTGGCCTGATTGGATGATAAGTGTTGTTAGTGTTGTGGGTACATCTGGTGGATTACTTGCTTCTTGGGATCCTATTTTATTTTCTCTTGATCCTTATCTAAGTACTAGTGGTATTCTTTTTTCAGAATACTCCCTAATGGACAAAAGAAATCTATCACTTATTAATGTTTACGGACCCTGTGAGGACCGAAAAGATTTATGGATTTCGGTGGATGCTACAAGTATTTTAGCAAAAAAGGATTTCATTATAGCTAGAGATTTGAATTTTACTACCTCTTCTGCAGAGGTTTGGGGGCATTCAGATTTATAAGACTCTTTGGCAGGTTTTTTCAAATCGTTTTTTTTTTAAAACTCATTAGTGGATGTAGATCATGTTGAGATTGTTTTGACATGGAGGAACGGTCGATCAGGGGATGACAGTATTGCAAAAAGGATCGACGGGATGTATATAGTTGAGGATCTCCTGGCTACAACACAGAGTTATGGGACTTGTTCCTGTCTGACCATGCTCCGCTTCTCCTTGAGTTTGGTGTGGGGATTCTGGTGGTGGCTTATCCATTTAAACTAAACCCTGTTTGGATTGGGGAGGAGTCTTTTGTGGAGAAGGTAAAGGATGTCTGGAATGATCCAGGTCTTCATCATATTATAGGTGCACAATGGAGACTAGTGGGGAAACTCACTTCTTTAAAAATGCGAGTCAAACGGTGGGCAAAGGAAAAGCGTCTTTGGGATATGATGGACCTGAACAAGATTGAAGAGTCTCTGGAAAGGAGTTATGAACATATGATTCAAGGCAATGTTACAGAAAACATTGGTCAAACAGTTTTCAACCTTGAAGCAGAGAGAAAGAAGTTACTACTGGCAGAAGAAGAACAGTGGTGACATAAAAGTAGAGCTATATGGATTAAAAGTGGTGATAAGAACACAAAGTTCTTTCACCATTTTGCTAGCTATAAGTGAAACAAAAAAATTATCTAGGAGATTAATAATGGCACAAGGGACATACATACGGGGCAACAAGCTATCAAGAATGAAGCATTCATTTTTTTTAAATCCTTCTTTAATGATATTGGCCAGAATACTATTGTAGATCATATCAACTCAGTCAGGTTGTTCCCTAGCTTTGGGTGGGAGGATGAATTACTCCTATTGGAAAAAGATGTTACGAAGGATGAAATTCATGAGATTCTAAGGGGCTTTGCTAAGGACAAAAGTCCTGGTCCAGATGGATGGACTGTGGATTTATTCTTATCCTTCTTCGAGTTGGGTTGACAAGATTTATTAGATATGGTTGAAGAAACTAGAATTAGAGGAGAGGTTATCAGGTCGATTAACTCAAATTTTCTGGCCTTGATACCAAAAGTGAATAATCCCTCAACGTTCAGTGGTTTTTGGTCGATAGCCTTATGCAATTTATGCTACAAGATAATTGCAAAAGTGATTTCCAAGAGAATTAGACCAATTATGTCCATATCTTTATTAGAAGAGCAGCTGGGTTTTCTTAAAGGTCGGAATATTCTTAATGCTATCAGCACTGCTCAAGAATGTTTACACGGTATTAAAAGTAAAAAACTACAAGCCATCATTTTGAAACTCAATTTAAAAAAGGCTTATGATTGTACCAATTGGGATTATCTAAGGTTAATTCTGCTATAATGTGGATTTGGTATTCCAACTACCAATTGGATTATGGCTTGTGTTTCCTCTACTACTTATGCTATTCTGATTAATGGGGAGGCTTCTAATTTTTTTAAAAGCAATAGAGGACTTAGACAGGGATGCCCATTGTCGCCCCTACTTTTGATCATGGTTATGGAAGGGCTAAGTCTTGCTCTTACAAAAGCAAAATTTGAAGGTACTATCACCGGAATTAAGGTCTCCAGATTGATTAAAGTTCTTCATCTTTTATTTGTTGATGATATTCTTATTATGACTAGAGCGACCCTGGTGGAGTGGGAGAAATTTCAAGATATTCTTCAAAATTTCTGTCGTGCCTCGGGACTGGTGATCAATGCTTAGAAGTTTGTCTTTCTACGCTCAGGGGTCCCTCTGGAAACTCTCAATATTATACAAGATATACTTCTCTTTTCCTGTAAAGAACTTGCTTTGGGTTTCAAATATCTGGGGTATGTGTTGAAACCAGACAGTTATAAAATAGAGGATTGGCAATGGTTAATCGACAAGTACGAGTCCCAGATAACTCATTGGAGTAGCAGATGGTTGTCCCTTGGGGGACGTTTAATATTGATAAAGGCGGTCTTAGAGAGCCAACCTGTCTACTGGATGGCTCTTTCTCATATCTCGATTATTGTTCTTCATAGAATTCGTAAGATGAGCATCGATTTCCTCTGGTCAGGTAAAAAATTAAAGTGTAGGTATCATTTAAGAAGTTGGCAGTCCATAGCAAGACCCAAACATTATGGAGGCTGGGGCCTTCGAAATCTTTTTCGTTTTCTATAGAGCATTGGCTTCAAACACCTTGTGGAGAGCTTTGATGAAACAAGGAATTTGGCAAAGGGTTCTAAAGGACAAGTACTTTCTGCATGGTTCATTTCTGACCTGGTTACGTTCGGCGGATACAGTTCACCCTTATGGATCTCAGACGGGGAAAAATCTACGAAACACCTTGCCAATCATTCTTTAGTGGATGGCATGGAAGTCGGGCTCGGGTCACTCAATTATAGTCGAGAAGGATGTGATTTTAGGCCTGGGACAGGATGCCTTTCTGTCTCAGGAATTGGCGACTCGACTAAATCAAAAGGATATCCATCTTTTATATCAAACGAGTCGATTGATGATTTGGAGCGCGACAGGTACAAGTTGGATTAGTAGTGGAGAGTTGGGCTGGAAGAGAATCTAGCAGAGGAATGGGATCGCTACAGGCAGTCTTTGATTGAATCTGGTATATCTTTAGTTGATAGACAAGATGAGTTGTTATGGACTGGGGGTGATATGTCTGGACATATCCTTGTCAAGAAGGTATATGAAGCTTTATCCAATAAACTGTGGAAATACAAACTCGGGGGATGGAGGAGAAAACTTTGGAAGTGGGACTTCCCTTTAAAGATAAAGCTCTTCATATGGCTTATAGCTGAAAATAAGATATTATCATGGAAAAATTTACAAAAGAGAGGATGGAAGGGGCCAGGTTTATGTAATCTGTACAAAAATAAAAGAGAATATACAAATCATTTATTTGTAAATTGCTCCTTCACTCTTTCAGTTTGGGAGGAAATCAAAAAGGTTTTAAATTTAGCTAATGGATGGAATGGCAATTCGGTGATTGAATGTTTCCAAAATTTGGCTTTACAGAACTCTAATATGATTGCTCTCTCAGCCTATATTTGTTGGTACATTTGGATAGATAGGAATAAGTCCATATTTGAAGAAACGTCGCCGTCACTTCAAAGAATTGTTTATCTATCCCAAGGAGCTATGGGCGTATCAAAGAATTTTCATAGAGATCGTATTCCAAGGTATACCGCCACTACTTTTCCTATAGATAAAACTGTTGCTTGGTTTGATGGAGTTGCTCAGCAAAATGGTCTTCTTAGTGGCGTTGATGGTGTCGTAAAGCTTGATGATCTTAGAGAATACAGTTGGATACTAAATTGTGGAAAATGAACAAATTCCAGAGCTGAACTTATGGGAGCTTGGGCTACAATAACTCTTGTAGCTAGACTCACAGTTTTTGATTTACATGTTTTGGGGGACTCAAAGATAGTCATTGATTGGCTCAATCGAAATGGTGCACTAATGGTGGAAAATATTGATGATTGGAAGGATAGAATAGATTAACTCTATCCGCTTTTCAAATCCATCTCCTTTGCACACATATACAGGGAAGAGAACAAACAAACGGATCACCTTTCAAAAAAGGGTCTCTACAGTTGCCGAGGGAGAATTGCATATAATCTTTGGGCGGATGGCCATGAGGGCCCTACCCTTTTCATAAATCTGTAGTATTTTCCCGAGGTCTCTCTATGTCTTTGTGTCTCTATAGGGGCAAACCTTAGTATTTTTTTGTTTCTCCTTTTGGATAGAGGATCCTAGATGCATTGTTAGTCTTTTTTCTGCTTGAAAGCAATGATAGGATATAGTCAATTTTTTTGGTCTTTTGATCCTGTCTATATGGATGTTATTTTTTTTGTAATGGACTGTCCATATGAAACGTTTTCTCATTTAGTGAAAAATTGTTTATTGTAAAAAGATTATATTATTATCAATATAATGTGGAATTTTCATTGGAAAAAAAAATACAAAATTCTATAGTCACTCAACCGTATCAATGAGAAGGTCTTTGGACTTTTTTAACCCTTGCTTTCGTTATCGATATTGGTTTGAGTTGTGGGTTGCGCTCGATCTGGGAGTTGACCCATCCTTCCTTCTGATTGACTTTATTATTATTTCCTGATACGTTGGGTCTGTTGATCGATCGAGGCTACACAATCCCTTCTACTAAGGCTGGATTATCTCTTCTACTAAGGTATTTCAGAGTCTATTTTCGGGCTTACAAAGCTGATATTAAAGGCCCTTCTATTTCTACTCTTTTTCTAAGGTTGGGGAACTTATACCAAGGTAAAACACTAAAGATCATGATTAATATAAGGGCTTGAGATATGGAACCGATCTCAATCAATTGATACTATTCATCGTGAAAAGAGGATTCGGATTTTATCTTTTCATCTTTGTTTTTGGAAATAACACTCAATCCTAACAATTTCCTATTATCATTTGAAGGCCAAATCTCCTATTATCATTTGAAGGCCAAATCTCGCTTCATCTAAGCTTGATGTAGGATGTAGGCAAAATGAAACGTAAAGTGATGACATTGATGTAAAAGTGGTGGATCTACATGGCCACAAGTTGTTAATCAATGGAGCAACATTACAAGATGAGTTAATGACGTATCCTTTTTAAGAGTGGAATCCAATGTTTTTTTCACTTTGGAACAACCAAACATTGATGTAAAAGTGGTGGATCTACATGGCCACAAGTTGTTAATCAATGGAGCAACATTACAAGTCGCAAAGAGGGTCATTTTCAGTGCTGAAAGGTAGGTGTTGGAACAATGAAACCTATTTTTCCTTGAGAAAGACACCAGAAGCCACCCAATCAATGGGCTTTAGATCCAACTATTCTGATCATTATTGATAGCTCAATTCAACATCAATTCTCCACCCAACTTATTATAGCAAGCACGGGGCTAACATGGTTGGAAATGCAACAAGAAATACCTTACACTTGGAGGCACAAATCCTAGTTTATAACTGAGATGTGACACGTATTTGGCACTTTTTCAAAAGATTTTTCTCAAAGCCACTTCATCTTTCGGATGTGTAATTTTAATTTTGCAATGAATTAGAGTACATTTTTTAAATTGTTTTAGAATTCTCTAAAACATGCCACTTTATCACCAATCCCAAAATGACAATTGTTTTGTAAACCCAAAGTAACTTGGCCTTGGGAGTTGGTAGTATAATATCACTTCTTTGTTTTCTATAAAAAGAAAGGTTATCTATGTAGTAGTTTAAAATTTGTTATGGTTTTATCATAGCAGGGACATTATGTTTTGGGCGATTTCAATTATTTCATTGCACAGTTTTCAAGGTTTTATAGGCTGGTTTAAGCTAAAGTTCCATTTATTGAAATTGGTATTGGGTAATGTCGTCACTCCATTAATATTGGGTCTTGGTTAAACGTTTTACCTTTTGAGTTTTTTGACCGGAATCGGGCAATGTAAATTTGGACAAAATAGCTATTTTCTGTTGTTTAAATTGCATTTCTGAATGCATAAATGGATTCAGTGTGCTGAAAAAACCCTGGAGTACTCGGATTATACAAACTCAGCCACTCAAATTTGTAGATCCAACCATTCATCACCGAATTTCGGGTAAAATCAAATAGAAAAAATTGCGGAAAAACAACCAAAAGATAAAACGTTTAGACCACTGCTTAATGTTGTGAAGCCTCAACTCTATGTGTTGGAGTTTAGGGTTAATGCTCTGGGTTCGTCAAAACAGGGAGCAGATGGGGTCAGTTTCTTTGCCAGTAACAGATGAAGGTGGAGTATGTCGTGGGTGTGTGCTATGGACAATTCCTCGTCTTCATGGCTGTATCGTTGTCTATCACTGCATTCCCAGCGCTTGCTAGGATACTTGCAGAACTCAAGCTTCTCATAACCGATGTGGGGAAGATGGCCTTGGTCGCAGCTGCTGTGAACGACGTGGTTGCTTGGGCTCTTTTGGCCCTTGTCGTTGCTCTTACCGGGATAGACAAGATACCGATGATATCAATCTATTTTTTGCTCTGTGGTTTTCATGATGTTGGCGGTGAAGCCCATAATGTCCTGGATTGGCCACAGCGCACCAGACAACGAACTGATAAGTAAGACATACGCTTGCATTACTGTGGCGGGAGTCCTAACAGCTGGCTTTGCAGCGGATGTAATTTGGATTCACTCAATCTACAGAGCTGTTGTATCGGGCTTGTTGCTTGCACTGTATTTTGCCTTCAGCGTTTTGAAAACTAATGTAGCAACGATCCATGGAAACGCAACTTGGGGTCTGCTCGTTCTGGTTATCGTGACTGTATGTGCCGGGAAGATTCTGGTTACATTTTTTCTTGTAATTCTGAATAAACATTGCGTTGAATTTTATTTGGGTTATTATTTTTTCATGTCGGGCTCTGAATAAGTTTTTGTCATCTTGCAACGGATGGGTCTGTTCACAACATTCATTACAACCTCATTGGTAACGGCCATTTATTAACCAACTACATTATTTCAAGTCGCAAATCAATAATCCATATTTTATTCATCTTTGTTGCATTCTATTAAAATTTTCTTGTATGTCATGTTGATTCAATAAATTATGTAACCTTTTGATTGTTTGTTTTTCAGTTTGTTTATAGTTTGTTTATAGATCGATTTGTAAATAGAAGAAAAATATGTAAAGGAAGTTTCAAGTTTGATTCTCACTTCGATTTACTTGTGCTCCATGTTTGTAGGTTGAGTACTAAAATTCTATGAAAAAAAAAAAAATTTAAATAATTATATATATAATCAGTTTTTTAATAACAATTGTAGTTTCTAACTCAAAATCTTAGTATATGGTAGGACATTGCATATGGCTTGTTAGAACAGAATTATTCAAGCCTAGTTGGTTTTTCTCAAGGTCTTATTAATTGTTACTCTTCATTATTCTGATTTTTAGTTGTTAGAGATTGAATTATTGTTTGTTTGTTATTGAGGGGTAGTTGAAGGATGGTGTTGTACTAGTTATTCCTAAAAAAGATGTTGTTGTACTAGTTATCCCTAA
>JASDQU010105387.1:88536-99155 GCA_032191745.1 Picea mariana | reverse complement strand
TGGTTCCAAGATCCCATTTTATAAATAATGAAGGTGTTATCCTAGGATTGGGAAATAAATTAAACTAAGAATCCATGAGAAATTTAATTCATACATAGCACGTAGATATAATCCTCATCCAAGGAACAAAAATACTAAAAGGAAAATTGATGAAAAAAATTACTAAAAGGGAAATCGATTAAATTGGTAGGAAAATGTGAAGCATAGAAAAGGATTAGTTATCAGCATGCAGGGGTTGTCAAGTGGCATCTATATCACATGGGAATCATTAGTTTTTTAATCCATATAACATAATTATAATCTACATTGGGTGTTCATTATTCTACTTCATAAATCATATGGTAAGCATCTTCATCTTTTTAACATCTATGCTTTGGTTCACTATGGAGAAAAATAGGATTGTAGGGCCTCATTGAGATGCTTTGGAAACAACATTCCTACCTCCAATATGATACTATATGGAGATCTCAACATGGTCCTCTCTCCAAGAAATAAATAAGGGGGGACTTTCATTCGTAACCATTTTAGAGAGATTATGAATGAGTTAATCATATATCGGGATTTGTTCGATCCCAAAATAAAGGGAAGGTAGTACACATGGACAAATGGGTAATTGGGTCCTAGATATATTTTTGAGAGAATCGATCACTTCCTTCTTTAGGGTTCTTTTATTATGGAAAATATTTTAACATTGTGACCGATTCTCCCATTCTTGGCTTCATATCATAACTTGATCCTTCTCTCTATCAAGGAAAAAGAAAATTCCAGGCCAATTCCTTTCCTGTTCAATGCCCATTGGCTAAATGAATTTGGATGTATGGTAGCCATTGAGGAAGCATGATACATATTGACTCAAGGTTCCCCTTCCTTTGTTTAAGAGTTTAAAATTAAATCCACGAAAAGAAAACTTAAGGAATGGGTTAAATGATCCTTTTCCTTTCCATATATATAAAGAGATTCTCTACAATAATAATTAGATGCCCTTCTAATGACAATGGATGATTGAGAGATCACTCTATCTGTTTAGGGTGAGGAGTGTAAGTTAGTTGTAAAGTTACACAATTCCTTTATAAGGAAGGAAGAGCACTAGAGGCTAAATCCCATAGCCTATGGCTACTGGTTGGATATGAAAACACAATTTTTTTCACAAGTAGTCTTGGGATAGGAAACTTTGAAATCATGTCACTAGAATGTATCTTGATAGTGATGATAATATTGATTGGTTTGATGATATTTGACATGAAACCCATATCCATTTCAAATCTCTATATATGGAGGAAGATCTTGCATGAAAAGAGGTCATTCATGGAATACTTAAAACATCCCCACCTTGATATTAGAGGAAAAAAATCAAGTTGATCCAGATTTAGGAGAGGAATGAATTGATTAACAGACTGAATATAATAAACACAGAGATATGAAGAATAACACACATATCCAGTGAACAATATCTTCTATTGAATAAATGAAATAGGCTAAAACTGTAAAACTATAGAACTGGGACACTTTCTCGAATGGTGGTAGCTATCTCTGAGAAGAGATGTGGCTGCTATGCGCATCTGTCTGAGAAGAATAATTACAATGAGGCTCTAGAGGCCTTTTTGATATTACTCATGAATTCAAAAACCCTATAAATCCAAAAACCTAACCCTAGGAGGTGAAACGCCAAAAGTCATGTGGGCCCCTATGGGTAAGTTGGTACCTCAACTTCCCGGGGTCGTAACTTTTGCATATGACCTTCGTTTTAGGCATGTGATAGCCCATTGGAAAGATATTTAAGATAAATACACATTACTCCATCAAACTGTGACTCTATTTATAGTTTCACTGTGGCGATCCAAAAAAACACTATTTAGGGCTCCAAAATGGCCCTAGAAGTACAACAAGATTTGTTGACATGAAAACATGCAAAATAAGCTAGTTGGATTAGGTGAGAGGACAACAGTATCCACCTGGAAGATGTGTAGGGCTTCAGACAACCACAGAAGTGTAGAACCCATAATTACAAAGAAGTACAATAGAACATGCTGAACAAAAAATGGACAAGAGGAGCCAGTTGGAATAGGTGGGTGGCCACCAATATCCACATGGATCAATCCTCCCCCCTTAGGAAGCAATGGTCTCCATTTCATTGATTTCCCCCATAAGGTGAGGAAAATTCTACTGGATTTGGCCCTGGGTGAGCCACTTTCCTTGGTTTAGGAGTTTACCTACCTTGACAACCTGATAAAGTTGGATCCTCTGTTGGCGAGTGCCCTTGACCTGTGTGTCCACTATATGATTAGTGGATGCTTGTTCCATGCAGTCAAGGTTGAGATATGTTGGTTTCATATATTTTGTGATCTCTGAGGTGTCCAATAATGGTGGAAAATATGGTTGAAGGAGGTCCACATTGAACAATGGGTGTAGGCCAAGGAAGGGTGGAGTGTTGAGCTCAAAAGCATTGCTACCCACAACCTTGGTGATAATGTAAGGACCATAGCGAAGTGGGCAGAGCTTTTGATGGGGCCCTGTTAGATGCTCCTTCTGCAAATGTAACCATACTTTTCTGCCAACCTAAAAATGGTGCAGTACCCTGTGTTGATCATGGCGTTGTTTGTACTTAGAATTGGATTTCTACAAAATATACTGGACCTCTTGGAGGATGTGCTGAATCCACTCAATGAATCTGGTGGCTTTGTCGGTCTCAAACTGAACATGGGAAGAGTTTGTCTGTGTGGTGGCAAGAGGTAGTGCAACATCAATGGGACCCAAGGGTTGGAATCCCAGTCCCACCTGAAATGGGATATGGTCAGTGGAGATATGGAGAGCCCTGTTGTAACTTTGTTGAACATAGGGGAGACTCACATCCCATGTACGTGGATGATTAGAGTTGTACATGTGCAGGATGTGCACAATCATCCGATTGACAACCTTTGTTTGGCCATCTTTTTGGGGGTGGAAGGCAGTGGATTTAGTGACCTTGGTGTTGAACAATGACCAGAGACTCGATCAAAATGTGTTGAGAAACCTGTTGTCCCGATCGGAGATGATGGTCTGTGGTATCCCAAAATGGACCCACACTCATTCGAAGAAGAGCTTGGTGGTATCTACCACTATGATATTCTTTTTGCAGGCTGTGAGGATGGCCATCTTCAAAAACCGATCAACAACCACAAATACGCAATCATTTATTTTCTTGGTGGACGGAAGGTCAGACTTGTGATCCATTGAGATGGATTCCCAAGTCTTCTCAGGAGTAGGAATAGAGGTGTATAAACCTTGCTTCTTGATGGTTGGCTTGGAAATGTAACAAGAAGTGCAAGATCTAATATACTTGCTGACATCCTGTCAAAGTTTTGGACAATAAAAATGTTTCTAAAGAACAACCACAATTTTCTCCATGCCAAAATGTCCTCCCATCCCACTGTAGTGGGCTTCCCAAATCATCTTTGCACACTTTATTATAGGAACACAGAGATGTCCCAGATGGCATAATAGTCTGTCATGAATGTGAAAATCGGTGACAGTCATGTCTGTACCCAAGAGTTGATAAGTGGTGGCCAATTCTGGATCTTCTTGATAAAGTTGGGTCCACTCAGATGTCTCATGTCCATGGGAATGGAGAACAGTGGTGAGTGCAGCCACAGGAGGTTGACTGAGGTAGTCAACAACACGATTTGAGATCCATGTATTATACTTGATGTTGATATGGAACTGTTGCAGGTAGGTGGACCGCTTTTGATGGCATGCATTCTGCAATTTCCCATGTGTTTGTATGAACTGTAGAGGATTGTGATCAGTGTGGATGATCGTCTCCTTTCCCATAATGTAATGTTTCCATTGACGATAGGCTTTTACAATGGAATACATTTCCTTGTCATAGTTGGGGCATTTCCAAACAGTATCTAAGAGTGTCTCACTATGGTATGCCATTGGATGATCATGTTGAGTGAGAAATGCACTTACAACATAGGCAGATGCATCAGTCTCAATATCAAATGATTGTTGCAGATTTAGCAAGGAGAGTACTAGAGTTGAGAACAAGTGATGCTTCAGATAATCGAATGCTCGTTGTTGTTCCTTCCCCCACATGAAATTTTCCCTTCCACCACTCTTGGTCACCTGGATGAGGGCCCGTGCAATATGGGAGAATCCCAACACAAACCATCGGTAGAAGTTGGCCATTCCCAAGAATCTTTGAAGCTTGGTTAGTGTGGTTGTGGCTGGCCAGTCACAAATGACTTGGATCTTAGCTGGATAAACATGTACCACATGCTCATAAAAAATGTAGCCCAAGTATTGGACCTTGTTCATGCCAAAAGATCATTTTTCCAAGTTGGCATATAGCTTGTGTTGTCGTAGAGTGCTCAGAACATGTTGAATATGCCACATGTGCTCCTCCCAAGTTCTGGTGAAGATGAGGATGCCATCCAAATATACCACCATAAAAGATTTGGTGAAGGGTATCAATACATCATCCATCAACCTCATGAAAGTGGCTGGTGCATTTGTTAAGCCAAAGGGCATGACCAACCATTCAAAGAGACCTTCTCTAGATTTGAGGGTTGTCTTCCATACATCAGTTGGTTCGATGGGAACCTATTAGTAGCCAGACTTTAGGTCAACCTTGTTGAAGAATGTTTCCCCCTTGAGTTGGTCAAGAAGGTCATCAATCTTGGGAATTGGGTACCAGTTCTTGATTGTGATTTTGTTTAAGGATCTGTAATCAATGCAGAGTCGCCAAGTCTTGTCCTTCTTCTACACCAATACAATCAGGCTTCTGCAAGGGGAGGATCTAGGTCTGATGTGCCCCTTTTGAAGAATCTCTTGGATCTGACACCTGATTTCATCATTTTCCATCAATGAGTGATGATAGACTGGTCCATTAGGGAGAGGTGCACCGAGGTTCAGATCAATTAGATGCTTGAGTTGGTAGTGTGTCGGTACTCTGGTGGGTGAGGAGAAGATGTATTTTTATTCTTCCACGATCCCATCCACTTGCTTCTGTTGCAAAGAGAGGCTTTGTGTAGAGGCCATAGATGTGGCAATGACCTTTTTCTTACTGTGATCATGGATAAAAAAGAAGAATAAATTCACGGTCTCTGAAATGACCTTATTGCATTGCTTAGTAGAAATTAAAGAAATAGCAGTAGGAAACGCTACCTCTGGTATCCTGTACAATTGTCTACCCAAAGTAATAATAACACTGTGGGGTCTAGACTCATACACAACATGGCGCTTCCATAAATATGGTTGTCCTAAAAGAACATCACAAACTTCAATGGGATAAATATCACACAGTACCTCATCTTTGAAGGCTTGATGTCATATGGTAGATGAAACTGTTGGCTGACACAAAGATCTCTTCCTTGGTGAAGCCAGTCAATGGTTTAGGGTTGCGAGTGCGGTGTTGTTGGTAGGTCCAGCCGCTTGATGAACTCTGATAAAATCAGGTTCTTCTGACTACTGCTATCAACAATGAAATGAAGTGGAGCCCCCTTTACCCATATCTATGAGTGAAAGAGGCATTCCCCTTCCTCTGGTTCTTCTGGTTCGCTTGGCTGGACTTTGGTGGTAGCGACAATCGAACTGGGTTCAACATTGATAATACGCTTCCCTCCTTTGGTATTTTATTTGGAATCAGAATTGACCTCTGACTCGGAAGCTTTCAGCTCGGCCACAAGTGACTGCTTGGAGTGACATTCTTGAGTGTTGTGCCAAGGGATTTTATGGTACTCACACAATTTTTCGTGTCCTTCTTCATCTTCTCATTGCCCTTCTTGTGTTATGGATTGGACTGGTTGTCCTAAGAGTGGCCATGTTGGCTCAGTCCCTTTCTATGTGGGTTGGGGCCACCTTTTCCCTAATTCGTCTGTGAGGAGCTTGTAGATCCAAACTCTCGCCTCTTATGCTTAAATTTCTGCTTGATCTTGACAACGTATCTATAAGGCGTGCCCAATGTGGCGATGTCCAGAAACTCCATTTATGTTTGAATGTATCTATGCAAACAAATGCGGTATTTTATCACTAGATGATGCTTAGAGTTTTTGATACTCAATTTGGTGCACAAGGTATGGAAAATAATGGTGAAATCTGGTAATGTCTGGTCCCTTTCTTAATGCAGGGTGGTCCATCTGGTGTACTAGTCCTTGTAGCATCCAACAGGATAGTACTATTATTTAATGGTGTCTCGGAAGGAATCCCATGTAGGTTCCACCACAAATATTGCAGATTTCTCTACGGCCCTTTTTTCAGAGTAAGTATCCCACCATTCCTTAAAATGGGGGATGGTCTTGAGGAGTGCAAAAGTAATCTTTTCCCTATCGGAAAAATTGTGGACCGAAAAATACCCTTCAAGAAGATTCAACCATTTATCTACAACATCCACATCTATTAGTCCTTCAATTAATGGAATATCAAAATTTACTTGTACCTTGAAGGGAGTTGCATGGCCGCTTGATGAATATGCTTCTCTTGTGGGCAGTCGTCGAAGGATCTGTGCAAAGTTGTCCATCATTTCATCCTTTGTCGTGCGAGGGCTTCCTCGAGAAACATTTTAATAGGATCTCCTGCTCCATCATCTTTCTTTTCGTCTCCCATGGGTTGTTTTTGGGCTCAACGCGACGGATCTTGCAACATCTTGATTGGTTCAAGTCCCAACTTCTTGTACCTGGATATTGTCAAGGACATGCACGAATAAAATAAATGAAGAGAAGACTGCTCTCATACCACTAATATGGATTTGGGAGTGGAACAAACTAATTAACAGACTGAATCCAATAAATACAGATATATGAAGAATAACATAGATTTCTAGTGAACAATATCTTCTATTGAATAAATGAAATAGGATGAAATTGTAAAACTGCAGAACTAAAACACTTGCTCGAATGGTGGCAGCTATCTCTGAGAAGAGATGTGGCTTCTACGCACATCCATCTGAGTAGAGTCATTATATGAGGATCTAGATCTCTTTTTGATATTACTCATGAATACCAAATCCCTAGACATCCAAAAACCTAACCCTAGGAGGTCAAACGCCAAAATTCATGTGGGCCCTTATGGGTAAGTTGGTACCTCAACTTCCCGGGGATGTAACTTTTGCATACAACCTCCATTTTAGGCGCGTGATAGCCCATTGGAAAGGTCTTTCAGAGAGATACACATTATGCCATCAAACTCTGACTCTGTCTACAATTTTACTATGGAGAGCCAAAAAAACATTTTTTAGGGATCCAAAATGGCCCTAGAAGTACAACAAGATGTGGTGACATGAAAACATACAAAATAATCCAGTTGGATTAGGTGAGAGGCCACCTGTATCCACCTGGAATATGTGTAGGGATTTAGATAGCCCTAGAAGTGTAGAAACCACAATTACAAAGAAGTACAGAAGAACGTGTTGAACAAAAAACAAACAAGAAGAGCCAATTGGAATAGGTGGTTGGCCACCAATATCCACCTAGATCACAAGCTTTAACAAGGACTATAAAAGAGAAGGATGTCGTTCAAGAAATTAGGGATCCTGCTTCAGATAAGATGCTAGGGCCAGATGGGTTAACCACCTATTTTTATTGATCCATATTTATGAGTAGAACAAAATGAAGCACATATCTATAACATTAAAACAAAGATACAGTGAACAATAACAGAGATACAATGAAACTTAACTTCTATTCAATAAATAAATATGTTGAAACTATAAAATGCAGAATGAAACAATCTTACTCGGATGGGGGTAGATAATCTCTGAGAACAGGTGTGTCCGCTATGCACATTCACCTGAGCACTTTACAATGAGGCCTCCAGGCCTTTTTAACATCAAGAAGTAATTATAAAACCTTATACATCCAAAAACCTAACCCTAGGAGATGAAGCGCCAAAAGTCATGTGGGCCCCGATGGGGTAAGTTGGTACATCAACTTCCTCGGGTCGTAACTTTTGCATATGATCTTCGTTTTGGACGCATGATAGCCCATTGGAAAGGTCTATCTAAGGAATACACATGTTTTCATCACACTTTGCCTTTGTATATAATCTGGTTGTGGTGAGCCCAAAAAATGTTCTTTAGGGCCTCAAAATGACCCTCAAAGTTTAGGACCCAAAACCCTAGAAAAATACTATCAAGATGAAAATTGTATGTGAGCCAAATGGAAGAGGTGGGCGGCCACCAATATCCACCTAGATCAATAATCCCCCCTTAAGAATCAATGGTCTCCATTGTGTTGAGTTCCCCCATCAGATGAGGAAATTTCTGTTGAATTTGGCCCCGTGTGAGCCACTTGCCTTGGTGAAGGAGTTGCCCCACTTTGAAAACATGATAAAGATAAATATATTGTTGGTGAGTGCCCTTGACCTGTGTGTCCATGATATGATCAGTAAATTATTTTTCATGAAGTTAGGGTTGAGATTTGTCAGTGTCAATTGTGTTGCTATCTCTGAGGTGTCCAACAAGGGTGGAAAGTGTGGTTGAAGGAGGTCCACATTAAACGTTGGGTGCAAGCCAAGGAATGGGGGAATGTTGAGATCAAAATAATTATCACCCAAAGACTTGGTGATGGTGTAAGGTCCATAGCAGAGTGGACGAAGCTTTCGATGGGTTCTTGTAAGGCATTCTTTCTACAAATTCAGCCAAACTTTATCTCCCACCTAAAACCTGTGTGGCACCTAATGTTGATTGTGGAACTTCTTGTACTTGGAATTGGACTTTTGAAAAATATATTGAACCTGTTGGTGGATGTGTTGGATTCATTCAATGAATTGGGTGGCTTTGTCAGCTTTGGTTTGAGCATGGGATGGTTATTCCTATGTGGACACAAGGGGTATTGCAACATCCATGGGACCCAATGGTTGAAATCCCAACCCCACCTGAAAGGTGTTGTGGTCGGTTGAGCTATGTATGGATCTGTTGTAACTCTGTTGAACATAGGGATGAATCTCATCCCACGTGCATGAATTCTTGGAATTGTACATGTGCAAGATATGCATGATCATCATGTTGATGAACTTAGTTTGGTAATCCATTTAGAGGTGGAAGGCAGTGGATTTGGTGAGATTGGTGTCCATTCATGATTAGAGGCTCAATCGATATGTGCTAAGGAACCGATTGTCCCTATCTGATATGATGGTTTGTGGTATCCAAAAATGTAACCACACTCATTCGAGGAAGATCTTGACAGTGGCCTCCGTTGTGATTCTCTTCTTGCAGGCAGACATAATCACCATCTTGGAAAATCGATCAGAAACCACAAAAACACAGTCATTTCCCTACTTGGTTGAAGGAAGGCCTAATGTGTAGTCCATCGAGATGGATTCCCAAGGCTTTTCGGGAATAGGAAGAGGGTGTTGGGTATGTGTTATATTCTTTGCATGTGTGTGTGTGGGCGCATCAGATTCGACAAATGCATCTGATGATCCCTTGTAGTAGTGGTATGTGTGTCGTGTGCATTGGGAGCTTCCTATGGGGGTCCCAGGAGGGGCCAGGTATGGCCCCCCATGGTTACGTGTAGTGTTCGAGGAAGCGTCCCGAAATTTTTTTGGGGGGCAGTTTTGCTATTTTTAATGGATTTTTCTATTTTTAGCGGTTTTCTAAATTAATCTTGGATTGAGGGATTAGGGTTTTTGTATCTATGGAATACCTAAAAACATTGTATATATTGTATGGTGAATGGTGAAATTAGATATAATGAATATAAGAAAGGTTTTCCCTGGTTGACGGTTTTCGGTGTAAATCTTTGTGTTCTATGTGTATGAGCCATTGATTAAATTCTATTTTTCTTAAGAATCTATATGCATTGATTTACTTCACAGGTTTAAAAATTAAATGTGGTATCAGAGCTCGTTTTTGGCTTCAGAGGGACGCCTTTGTTGTTGATGGTTTGGCTTGATCTTGATCGATCAATTTTATCTTGGGTCTATGATAAACTTGGGTTTAGTGGGAGCCTTTGTAGTGGTGATTCGGGTGTATAAAGAGGAATGGCAAGATTTTCTAGAATCGAGATAGAGAAGTTCAATGGTAAAAACTTTGAGCTATGGAAGATCAAGATGGAGGACCTTCTTTTAGACAAAGAATAATGGATCACTGTGGATCCTGGTACAGAGCCTACTGGTACACCGTCTACTAGCACATTGACTACTAGTACATAACCTACTAGTACACAAACTACTAGTACACCACCTACTGGTATGTTGAAGGAAGATTGGGAGAAGTTGGACAGAAGAGTAAGGAGTACTATTTAACTCTGCCTGGCAGATTCGGTGTTGTTGAATGTCTCGGGAGAATCTACAGCCAAGGAACTATGGGATAAGTTGGGGAATTTGTATCAATCAAATTCCCTGGTAAACAAGTTGTTTCTTCGAAAGAAGTTGTATCATCTTAGGATGGAAGATGGAGATTCTATGACAGAACATCTAAATGCTTTAATACTCTGGTAGGTCAACTTGTCTTTGTTAATATTACGATTTCAGGAGAAGATAATTATATTACTTTGTTATGTTCTTTGCCAGACTCTTGGGATAATCTGGTTGTAGTAATTGGTAGTACCACTCAATCTACATTGAAGTATGAGGATGTAGTTTCATCCTTGTTATTTGAAGAGATGAGGCAGAAAATCATGGATAGTCATAGCACAAATGCC
>JASDQU010105387.1:62203-72399 GCA_032191745.1 Picea mariana | reverse complement strand
TCATCTTGGAGTGAAGGACAAAATTTCCTAGCAACTGTCAGTTCTTCTTTCTACATACATTGCACCATGAGGGGGGGGGGTGGCGTTTCCCATTAGGTTTTCCCTCTTTCCTCACTTTATTTCATTGTATCTCTTGTATTTGGGTACCTAACATGGCCTCGTTGTCAGGACCCATTCTTTATTTTCACCATAGTGATGTTCAGGGGGGGTGTTAGAGTTACTTCACACACACCTAAGTTTTTTTTTTCCTAAGGGTTTTCCTTGTTTATTAGTCATTATTCACTCTCCTATATTTTAGGAAGAATATTCCTTGAGGGAGAATATTCTCTTCAGTTTTCACTTCAGTTTGATCAGTTGAGTGGAGTCTAGATACTACATTGGGATTATCACCATGCAACATTGGGATCATCACCAGCTAATGTGCATTGTCCTTGGTATCATCACTAGACTAGCACATTACCCATGATTCATTGATCTCCTCCTCACTTCACTCTGTTTCAGTCAGTTAACTAAAGATTGATAGACTAGTTAACTCAGCTAAGTGGCAGTTCACTCCCGTAACTACTTGAGAGACTAGATTAGGTGGCAGTTTACTCCCATAACTATCAGTGTGTGTCCAGATCATTCTATACCACCACTATGGAGCATTGGATTTTCCTCCATTGCGCATTGGTTGAGTTATATAGAGTATTTCATGTGTAAATTATCAATTATTCATTTGGTTAATGTGAATTCTTCCATTCTTTCTCTCATGTTTCTCTTTTATTTTATTTTCTCTGCAACTGTGTATGTCAATTCCCAACTAGATCTATTCTGTGCAGGATCAACACATTTACAAAGAGTACAGTAAACTGATACACTTATATTCATCTGAAATTTTAATATTAACAGATACTAACTGACTTATCACAGTATTGAATGCGTTCAAATGCTCTACCACCAAGTCTCCATCTGTCATCCTCATGTTATACAACTTCTTTCTAAGGAAAAGTTTATTTACTAGGGACTTAGACTGATACAACTTCCCAACTTATCCCATAAATATTTGGTTGTAGCTTTCTCTCACACATTCAGTAATATTAAATCTGAGAGACACAGTCAGATTATGTTCTTCACCTTCTATGCCAACTTTTTCCAGTCATCTACTGATGTTCATGTAGGTGCAATACCTGGATCCACCACGATTCACTAATCTCTTTCCACCAATAGATCTTCCATATTGATCTTCCACAACTCAAAAAATTTCCCATTAAACCACAGATCTCCCACTATAACAAGGCTTATCACAGTCCCGAGCCAAACCCTTGACCACAAAGGTGTCCCCCTAAAGCCAACAAAGCTCTAATACCAAATGTAGATTTGAACCTTGTACAATATTTTACTGCAAATAGATTTTCAATAAAATAACAAAAAAGATACAATGGCAAATACACACATTACACGGATATTTTTCCCATGGAAAACCAACATATTCTATATTCATTCATAGTGATACATTGTTTACAATACAATATACATATAGGAGCTAGCGACATCCAAATGACCTGGATTTGTCAACAACCCCATTCCTTAACTGGAAATAGAAAACCATCGGTAAAAACCATGTGCCGAAAAACCATCCAACAATGGATATGAAAATTGAGGTGACATGAAAAACGAGGCAAAAATGTAACATGTTTTGCAAGGAAAACAAAATTTCTCGGGTGCGTTGACTTAACTTAACTGGAAAAATTCCTAGTAGCCATATTAGTGTTTGCTAGTAGCTAGTTTAAAAATTTCTAGTACCCATATTTTTACTTTCAATTTTCCTTGCCATACTGAAAGCTTGTTATGGGGATTTAGGTTCGAAGAGATGTACCTTATGTTGAATGTTATCCTTTAAAGTGTCCATAAAGAGATATAATGGATTATCCTCTAAAATGTTCTCTACCCTGAGACTCAGTTTTTGGAATTGTTGAATGTGCTTTGTAATATTCTTACAAAGACTAGCATATTCTTGTAAATGCTAGAAATTTCTCGGGGGCACTAGAAAACTTAATATGGCTACTAGAAAACACTAATGGTATTCGTGCAAAGAATATAACACATACCCAACAATTGTGTGATGATTTTAGAGCTTATCACTTTATATGGATTCCCTTGGATACTTTTGAGTTCAATTTCCTTTCCTTCTGAGGAAAATCTCATGAAAAGTTTTTGGAAATTAAGAGCCACTATTCTCAATGATTGTAACCATTGCACCCCTAATACAACATCAAAACCACCCATTTGCATTGCAATCATGGGACTATCCAATAAATATCCCCTCATATTGATATTAATACTATGGAACTTCCCTAAATAATTTATGGTACCTCCATCTACAAGCATTACTTGAAACTTTGGTGCTGGAAATACAAAGCAATTGAGAAGTTTTTCTAAATTGCAATTAATGAAGTTATGGGTACTACCAAAATCAATCAACAATGTTTCCTTTTATTTTTTGTTTTTGATATATCCTTCTATCTTGAAGGTTTGTGGAGTAATAATTCCAATCAATGCATGACAAAATATGGTTGGATTAATCTCTTCTAGTTCTATATCTTGTGATGGTTCCAATTCTTGATCTTCTTCTTCTTCACAATCTATGTACGATAATTTACTCTCACCATATTTATGCCCCTTACTATACTTTATATCATAATTGAAACATAGTCCCTATTCTCTTCTTTCATCCATTTCTTGAGGTGTCAACATTATAGGTTGAGTGAGGTTAGGAGAGGGAGCATGGTGCTCTCTATAGTAGTTAGAGTTCACTCTTCTAGTAGCCATATTTTTACTTTCAATTTTCCTTGGCATAAGGAAAGCTTGTTATGGGGATTTAGGTTCGAAGAGATGCAACTTATGTTGAATGTTCTCCTTTAAATTGTCCATAAAGAGATATGTTGAAGGGAGTTCAGTTTGGAACTCTGTATAAGCTACAAGGAAGAACTATTAGTGATGGGTGTAATAGTTCCATTGTTCCTGATATTGGATTTGAAGAATAAAGAACTCCTATAGTCTCTGTAGAAAAGGTTATGCTGTGGCATCAAAGACCGGGGCATATCGAAGAGAAAGGTCTTCAATGACTACATGGTAAAGGTATGGTTGAAGGTATGTCAAACTTCTATCTAGATTTTGATTTATGTGAACATTGTCTATATGGGAAGCAAAATCGGGTAAGATTCCCCTCTAGTGCAACGAGGGAAGAAGGAATTTTACAGCTAGTTCACAGTGATGTTTTTGGACCTATCTCAATCCCATCATTGGGAAAACTTGTGTACTATGTCTCATTTATAGATGAATTCTCAAGGAATACTTGGATATATTTTCTCAGGAAGAAATATGAAGTCTTTGATAGGTTTAAAGAGTTTAAGGCTCTTGTTGAGAATCAAACGGAAAAAGGAATTAAGGTGTTGAGAACAAATAATGGCAGAGAGTTCTACAGGAATGAATTTGAAGAATTCTTTAAGAAGTGTTGTATAGAAACACATAAGACTACTCCATACACACCTCAACAGAATGGAGTTGCAGAAAGGATGAACACGATGCTCATGGAAAAAACAAGGTGCATGCTCAGTGGTGTCGGGTTAGGGCAAGAATTATGGGCAGAGGCAGTGGGTACTGCATATTACCTAGTCAACAGATCACCCTCATTAGTGTTGGATGACAAGACTCCACAAGAGGTATGGATTGGTAAGGAACCTTCTCTCACACATCTCAAGGTATTTGGTTGTGATGCATATGTTCATGTTCCAAAGGAAAACAAGAGTAAGCTAGATAAGAAGGCTGAAAAGTGTATTGTTATTGGATATAAAGATGGTCTCAAAGGTTATAATATTTGGAACCCATAAACTAAGAAGGTACTGTATAGCTGAGATGTGGTATTTAGAGAAATGAAGGATGTTGTTAAACAGATAGTCCTACCAAGTAAGGAAGAACTAGAGAAAATACAGTTTGATTTAAAGGATGATGAATCAGACTCTATAGAAGAACAAGAATTAGAAGAAGAATATCCTCATACTCCAGTATTGAGGAGATCAGTTCGAGAAAAAAAGGCTACCAGAAAGGTATATTCCATTTTATTTCAGTTCAAAATTTTCTTTGTCTATTACTAATGATGATCCTAGAACTTTTAGGGAGGCAGCAGATTCAGAGGATGGAAATCTCTGGAAAAAGGGCCATGGACGAAGAAATGGCATCTTTGGATAAAAATGAGGCTTGGGATCTAGTGGAGTTGTCGGATGGAAGAAAGCCCATTGGCAGCAAATGGGTATTTAAAAAGAAGTTGAATGCAGAAGAAAAAGTGGAGAAACACAAAGCTTGGTTAGTAGCAAAGGGTTATTCCTAGGTTGAGGGAATTGATTTTGGTGAGATTTTTTCTCCTGTTGCCAAGTTAACATCTATAATATTTATGTTATCTATTGCTGCTGCATTTGATTTTGAAGTAGAACATATGGATGTGAAGACAACATTCCTACATGGGGATCTGAAAGAAGAAATCTATATGAAGCAACCAGAAGGTTATGATGTGAAGGGAAAGAAGAAGATGGTATGCAAGCTGAAAAAGTCCTTGTATGGTTTAAAACAATCACCAAGGATGTGGTATCAAAAATTTAATACTTATATGTTGGGACTTGGCTTCACAAGAAGAAAAGAGGATCACTGTGTGTATTTTAAATTAATTGGTGATCATTTGATTTATTTGGTCTTGTATGTGGATGACATATTGTTGACAAGAAACAACAAGGAGATTATACAGGATGTGAAAACTCAGTTGTCCTCTAAATTTGACATGAAGGATCTCGGTGATTCAAATTTCATTTTGGGCATGGAAATTAAAAGAGATTGGAAAAGGAGGAAACTCTAGTTAAATTGGAGAAATTATATCAAGACAATATTGCAGAGGTTTAATATGCAGGAATGTAAACCAATCAAGGTTCCTATTCCCTTTGGTGTAAATTTATTTGTGGATCAATGTCCCAAGACACATGAAGAGGAGGAGGACATGTCTCGTGTTCCATATGCAAGTGCAGTTGGCAGTTTGATGTATGCAATGGTATGTACTAGACCGAACATTTCACATGCAGTGGGAGTTTTGAGCAGGTATATGTCAAAATCAGAGAAGGAGCATTGGACAACAGTAAAAAGGGTTTTCAGGTATTTGCATGGCACTGCTAGCTATGGATTGTGCTACGAAGGAAGACCGGGATTGGACAGAGTGGTGGATATACATGGATTTGTGGATGCATACTAGGCTGGAGATCTGGATTGTAGGAGATCTACAAGTGGGTATGTGTTTAACCTGTTTGGAGGAGCAATAAGTTGGATGAGAAAAAGACAGGTTGTAGTGGCACTTTCAACTACAGAAGCTTGATAAATGGAAACCACTCATGTAAGTAAGGAAGCAATGTGGTTACAAATATTGTGTTCAGGTAAGGATAGAGTGTGACAGTCAGAGTGCAATTTTTCTGGCGAAGAACTTGACTTATCATTCAAAGATGAAGCATATTGATATTCAATACCACTTTTTGAGATACATCATTAAAGAAAAGAAAGTATTGCTGGTGAAGGTGGACACTTTGAAGAATGTTGCAGATCCATTAACAAAATATGTGAGCACTGAGAAGTTATCTTGGTGTAGAGGATCCATGGGCATTGTTGCCCTGGATTGTTGACTATGTAACCCTGTAACCCCCTGTATGCAAAGAAAACAACAAGTGGGAGAATGTTGGGTATGTGTTATATTATTTGCAAGAGTAGTAGTGTCACATATTTAGTTGGTTTTTCGGCACATGGTTTTTTGCCAATGGTTTTCTATTTCCGGTTAAGGAATTAGGGTTGTTGACTAATCCAGGTCATTGGGTTAGGGTTTTGGATGTCTCTGGCTCCTGTATGTATATTGTATTATAAACAATGTATCATAATGAATGAATATAGAATATGTTAGTTTTCCCGATTTGGGTTTCCAGGGGAAAGATCTCTGTGTAATGTTTGTATTTTCCATTGTATCTTTTCTTTTCTTTTACTGAAAATCTTTTTGTAGTAAATATTGTACAAGCTTAAAATCTAGAGAGTCAACCAAATTTGCTAGCTAGATCTAGTTGTCAAATTCCTTTCATTGAAGTTTAAATGTGAATAGGAAAAATGGAATTTCTCAAGCTAGATCTCTTCATCTTTGTCCAACACTTGAGGGGAGGAGAGGGTAAATCCTTTGACGATTATGTGTTCATCCATAAGAGCAATTGCTCTTCTTTCTACCATTTCGAGTTTGGTTGATTCCTTTCTAAAGGTCACCCTATTTTTGGCTAACCACAAGTTCCAGCAAATGTGTTTTGGTAAATCAACCCACACCCTTTTAAAAAGGGGTTCATTTTGGAAGGATCCCATGTACATATAACACCATTTGTCAAATAGGATTTTCCAAATGTTGAGCTTTTGAAATATGTGTTCAATTCCTCATATTTCTCACTTCCATACCTGCTTAACAAAGTCACAATATAGGAAAAGATGATGCACAATTTCAACACTATTCAGGTAGAGAGCGCATATCAACATCCTATGGATCCCCTTCTTCATAAAATTTCCAGCTATTAAAATCATCCCATGGACCAAAGTATGAAAAAAGATGTTTATTTTTGGAATACCATTCAGATGCCGAATTTTCCCCTAGATTGAATATTTGGATGGAAGAGAGATATTTTCTAACTGATGTTCATGAACTTTCTTGACAGTGTATACTTTTTGGTGCCCCGACTTCTTTGATCTGTGGAAGTTAGACATATTGGAGAACAACCTTTAAGGAATGTTTGTAGTTGATTAACTATTAGGACGAGATAACATGGAGGTGATCCCAGATTCCAAAAAATCCACAATCTCGAATTCGACCAAGTGCAATGTCATACATAGTGCACTTTCCTTGAGAAACTAAACATTCTTAAAGAGGAAGGCATTTTTGGTTTTAATTAAGAGGTTGATTGCCCATGATACTAACATTGCACCAAGATAGCCTTGAATTTATTAAATAAATGGGGGACTTCATCCATTTCCAAATTGCGGATCCTTCCCTTGTTGCAAGAGTTGTCCCAAGTCATCATTTCTTTATACCCCACATAGAAATTTTTATGTGGATTTTTTTCCACCAATCATAAATCCCCGTGATTAACCACCATAGGATATTGGATAATAGTGCTAAATTCATTAAAGTAGGGTCCTTTATACCAAGTCCACCATATGCCTTAGGTTCTCTTACCATAGCCTAGTTGACCACATGATATCACTTACTATTCCCCCCCCCGCCTTTCCAAAGAAACCTCCTAATGTGTTGCAATATTTGTTGCTTAATTCCCATGGGAGCTAGTAGGGAAGAATATTGAAAGATAGGTAATGTCGATGAGATAGATTTGATAAGAACCAATTGACCTGTGAGTTTAAGCCAATGTGCTCCCCACAAAGTGAATTTGGCATTGATTTTGTTGATAACCTGCTACCACAAGTGAGAAGAGGAAGACCACAGACATATGGGCATACCTAGGTATTTGAAAGAGGCTCAAGATTCATTGTGAGGAAATTGAAATACACTTGAGATTTCATTTAGGAGAGTTTTATTCACATTCCAAGCATAGATCTGGTATTTCTTATGATTAATCAAGCCTCTAGAAGCTTGAAAATATATACCCAAGATTTTCTTGAATCTTCACACCATGATAGTGATGGCCCCTCCCAATAATATGGTATCATAAAAAAACAAAGAGTGGTTAATACTCTTGACACCTCTCACTACTTATTTCATGGGGAGGTTCTTACTGTTTCTTTCAAATTCGAGCAACCTCTTGATATATTTGACCATTATGACATAGAGAACTAGAGACAGAGGGCGGCCTTGTCTTAGGCCTTTTCATGCTTTAAATAAGCCATAGGAGCACCCATTAACTAGAGGAGAGATCCAAAGGTTTCTTTTACAGGAGGACACCCATATTATAAATGATGAGAAAACCCTATTTTTCCATTGCTTCAAAAAGAAATGAATCTATAACTCAATCAAACACATTAGCCATGTCTAATTTAATAAGCACACCTTTATTTCCTTTCAACTTCCTAGAGTCGATCACCTCTTGCACTAAAATGATGTTGTCCATGATTTGTGTCTTTGTCGTAAACCCTCCTTGATTTTTTGATATTATATTATGAAGTAATTGTTTTAGCTCAGTGACTATCACTTTAGACATTATTTTGTATGAAGCATTACATAATGACATTGGTCGAAATCTTGAGGATGAGAGATTCTCTTCTTTTGGAATTAGAAATAAAAATGCATAATTGATTGCTCCCCCGATTCTGAAATACCTTTGAACGTACTTGATCATCCAAATTAGATCAAATTTGATGGTGTTCCAATAGCTTCTATAGAAGTGTATGGTAAACCCATCTGGACTAGGGGATTTATTCGACCCAAGCTCCCAAATCACTTTCTTGATTTGCTCCTCTTATACTTCTTTAGTTAGTTTTAGATTCTCATCAAATGATACGAGAAAGGGGATATTATGCAACAAATATGCAAAATCTTCCAAATTATCTCCATCCTTTTCAACAAAGATATCAACAAAGTGAGAAACAACTGTCTCCTTAATTTATTCATAATTGGAGGCTAAAGTCCCACTGGGGGTGAGAATCTCCTTAACATTGTTTTCCAAATTCCATCCTTGGCTTGTTTATGAAAAAAATTGGTGTTCCTATCTCCATTTGTAAGCCACAAACTTCAATACTTTAACCTCCAAATTGCTTCCTCAGTTCTCAAAACAGTTTGATATTTGTGGAAGGCTTCTTTCTCCTCCTTTAATAACTCATTTGTGACATTTTATCTCTCTAGCTTTTCATGGATTTAATTAATATTATCCTTATTCTCTTGTATCTCTCTTTCTAGTAATGTATAATAGGTTTTAGCCCATTCCTTGAGAGAAATTTTAATATCTTTTAACTTGTGTTCCCATATATATACTAATGATTGACTTATCCATCCACTCCATGTTTTAGAGATAATGTCCATAATAGTTTTTGTCTGCATCCAAAATAGATTAAACCTAAAGGGGATAGGCCCATAATTAGGTATTTTGGTTAGTTGAAGTGTGATAGGTCTATGATATAAAATGGCCCATGTGATAATTATAGAAGAGTTTTGATCCAGGTGAATATTGGTGGCCACCCACCTGTTCCAACTGGCTCCTTTTGCCAGTTTTTAGTTCAACACATTCTTCTGTACTTCTTTGTAATTGTGGGTTATACACTTTTGGGGATGTCTAGATCCCTACACATTTTCCAGGTGGATACTGGTGGCCTCCCACATAATCCAAATGGATTATTTTGTAAGTTTTCATGTCAGCACATCTTGTTCTACTTCCAGGGCTGTTTTGGGGCCCTAAATAGTGTTATTTTGACTCACCACAATCAAACTATAGACAGAGTTAGAGTTTGATAGTGTAATGCGTAGTTCTCTAAAATACCTTTCCGATGAGCTATCACGTGCCTAAAACAAAGATCATATACAAAAGTTACGACCCCGGGAAGTTAATGTACTAACTTACCCAAACAGGGCCCACGTGACTTTTGGTGTTTCATATCCTAGGGTTAGGTTTTTGGATGTCTAGGGTTTTTTCATTCCTGTACAACATAAAAAGGCCTTCAAATCCTCATTGCAATGATCTTCTGGTGAATGAGCGTAGGCATCACATCTCTTCTCAAAGATAAAGCTGGGACCATTTTAGCAAGTCTTGCACTCTGTATTTTTACAGTCTCTTTACAATTATTTCATTAATAGAAATCAAGTATTGTTGTATTTCTATGTTTCTGGAAATTTTCATGAGTATTTCATTGTAATTTATCTGCTTTCATTTTGTTCAGAACATAATCCATATCATTGGTATCAAAGCAGGCTACTCTTGATCATTTTTCAAGGCATGTCCCCGATGAGGCCCGAGTATAGCTAGTTGGGTCTCGAGTTTTTCTCTCTTGGGGAAATCACTCTCCCACACCCAAGAAAACCTCGATGGCGGCAGAAAATAAAGACGACAAAGCATAATATTATATTAACCTATTTCTTTAGCAAACTCTCAGGCGACAGGGGGATGAAATGATGGAGAATTTTGCACACATTCTTTAATGCCTACTGATAGAAACATGTG
>JASDQU010105387.1:13270-43835 GCA_032191745.1 Picea mariana | reverse complement strand
AAAAAAAGGAATTTGGTGCTCCCAATGAATGTAATTCTTCAAGACATATAAGAAAAAGCATTATGTGGTTTTCTCCCGATTTGGGTTTCCATGTAAAACACTGGTGTATTGTGTATGTGTATGATTGTTCATTTGTTCATTGTTTATTTACTCTAAATTTATTGGATGGTAATGCTTCATTGATATAACACTTGGATTATATGGTTAAAAATGATTAAATTTCTCTATTACTGATTCACCCCCCCCTCTTAGTAATCCAACAATCAGATGGATGTCAAATATGTCTTCTTGCATGGGGATTTGTAAGAATAAATCTACATGTAACAACCTTTTGTATATGTCTAGAATGACTCTAGCCTTGTTTTTCGCATTAATAAATCTATGTATGGTCTTAAGCAAGCTCCCCAAGCTTGGTATTCCAAAATGGACAACTTTCTTCTTGACACGGGATTTTCTAGATGCCATTCTGATCCTAATGTCTACACCAAGAAAGTAGGAATTCATCTCATAATCCTTGTTCGTTATGTTGATTACCTTATCCTCACTGGTAGTGACCCAAAACTTTTAAACCATGTGAAAACCATCCTTAAGAAGAACTTTGAAACGATGGACTTAGGCATTTTTAACTATTTCCTTGGCCTCCAAGTTTTGCAAACCAAGGAAGGAATTTTTCTTTCTCAGTCTAAGTATGCTTTATACCCTCTTCATCACTTTCACAAGGAAGATTGTAAACCAACCCCTTCTCCCTTCCAATATAAAGTCAAACTTTCTACCACTTGTACTTCTCCTGAAGTTGATGCCACTTTGTACCATCAGTTGATTGGTATCCTCTTGTACTTGACTCATATCGATCTTGATCTTTCCTTTGTTGTTGGTATTATTTTTCGGTATATGAAAACACCCCATGAAAGTCATTGGAAAGAAACTATAAGAATATTTCAGTATGTCTGGGGTACATTTCAATTTGGGATACATTACAACTTATAGGGGACTCCTTTATTGGTTGGTTTGATTGATTCAGATTGGGCCGGTGACCCTAATGATCAAAATTCTACTATAGGTTATGTTTTTAGTCTTGGTTCAGAACCTATCACTTGGGCCTATAAGAAACAACAGGAAGTTTCTCTTTCTTCATCAGAAGTAGAGTAATGAGTAGTATCTAATGAAATTCAAGAATCCTTATGGCTTCAACGGATCCTTTCATATTTTAGATTCTAGCAGCAGCATCCGAAAACCCTCTGGTGCGGAAATCAAAGTGCCATCAAGCTTTCCAAACACCCAATTCAACATTAGTGCAAAAAACACTTAGAGATACACATGCACTTAATTAGAAAGCTCATTCATGATCGAGTTATTGAAGTTCCCTTTTTTCCTATAGAAGATCAAGTTGCTTACATTTTCAAAAAGTCTCTTACAGAAGTAAAGTTCTCCAAAATTCGATCTATATTAGGATTTCAGGAAGTTGTCATTAAGGGGCGGTAGGATTTAATGCCTCCTCACCTCTCCTATTGTGTCATCTTTGTAAATACTTCAATCCTATCCCAAGTGTTTCTTAAGGGGGAATGTTAGGATATTTAGACACTTAGGAGTTAGTTAAGATCAACTTGATCTAATGTGTCATTAGGTAAAAGTGTGTTTCTTAGTGTGTTTCTTTAGTATGCATTAGTATGCATTTGTAGTTGAGAAATCTGATGGTCATGATATGTTCCTGACATAGAGTTATTTGATGGTTCATATTATCCCCAATCTTAATGGCTACATTGATCCACGGCTTAACACCCAATTGGTCCATGGTCTCTATTTAAATAGGTTGGAGGGTCATTTGTCGATGATAAATTGTGAGAAAATCTCTTGTAAAATCTCTCTGTAAAATTTTCTTTTGCATTAATAAATTGTTCCAAGTGGCCACATTGGCTAGGGTGGTGGATGTTTCCTTGTAGGGGTTTTACCATGTGAAAACATCGATGTGTTGATGTTTGACCTGGTTATGTGATTGGTTACTAAATGTTTTCGTCCTCTATTGGAATAATTGTGTTTTAGAATAGTATGGGAGGTCATGGGTGTAAGACCTTATGAGAATTCAAGTAATGGCTCATGAGGTTAGTGTTTTAAAATGGGAGGCCTAGAATGAGTAATTAGACTCTCCCTTGACCCTAGATCATGTGATCAATCCACAATCAGCCTTGGAATCTTAAATGTATATGGGTAGAAATCCAATTTAATATCCCCCAAGCATGACAGTTACAATCGCACATGCTCCCATTACAACAATAAAAAGATGTATAATGATCAAGGAGGCTTTTTGGAGGAGGCAGTATCAATATGGACATGGAAATCATTAAACTAGCAAGGCATAATGGATAATAACAGAATCAATTATGTTTTTGAATAGACAAAGACGTTCTTCAAATAGCCTCAATATATCCTTGATGAGCATCCATAGTGTTTATTCGTAGCCTGACAGAAATTTTATTTACAACGCTTTTGTTGACCATAATTTTGAGAGAATTTGAGATGAAGTATGAAGATAAAGGTAATACATGATCTTTATTATGTGGAGAATGAAATGAATATGGGCATAATCACACAGAGTTATTGTAGAAATCACAATGATACATTGAAACCCAAATTCTATTACTATTTTATGAATCTGGGTTATTGTTTTGTGACAACATGAATTTGAGTTTAATGTTAGAAGACTCCAAAAATTCATGAAAACATTTATGAAACATTTATGAAAAATGAGTGAAGCACTACTACAATCTATGTACTTGTGCATTGTAAATAAACTATGTCAAAATAAATTGGAGTCGATTGACAAGATTGTTTGGTCTGTTTTGTCAAAAAAATAGGAAAAATACTAACCAAGATTCATTTTTTTACCCACAATTAATTAATAAAGTAGAAAAACACCACAATATGCAAAGCAATACAAACTAGCTAGAATAGTGGTATCTTATCTTTAAAGAAATATATGTCAACCACACTCCTTCGTAAGAAAATACCATTACAAGAGGCCAAAAATTCCTTTTAACAACAACTCTAAAAGTCTAAGAGGAAAAAACCGTAAAGATCCAAAATATTAACCCTAGGGGATGAGATGGAAAAATGAATGTGGGCCCGAAGAGCCTAGTTTATATGTCAACTTCCCAAGGCCACAACTTTGGCATATAAACTTTGTTTAGGATGTTTCCTATACCATTACAAAGTTTATTCCATGCACGGTGTGTTTGGAATGACTCAAAGGTTGTGTCAATTGCCAAAAATGATTGGGTAATTCCTAAGAAAAGTGTTAAAATTTCAAGACCTACAATTGTATAGTAAAACTGCCAAGATGTAGAACCTTGTTGAGTTAGTAGATGAAGTAGATGGCCACCAATATCCACTTGGATAACTTGTTCCCCTTTAGGAATAAATAGTGCCCATTTCATCAAGTTCCACCATCATATGGGGAATCTTCTATTGAATATCACTCTTGGTGAGTGACTTTTTGGATTACTGAGNGCATATTCCTTTAACTTATTCAACCATGTTCATCTGTTCATCATCAAAATATTACTGTATCATAAACATTAACATTTATCAGTGCATAATAAAAAATAACAAACACATCCACACAATGCACAATACACCAATATTTATGTGGAAACCCAATGTGGGAAAAAAACACATAATTTTTTTCTTATATGTCAAGAATTAAATTCAAGAAAGCACCAAAATCCAATTCTCTAGCTCCAACCCCCTAGTTTCTCAGGCTCCAACCTTAAGGAAGCTCCAACTCAATGGGTTATCTGACTACAATCGAAAGGTGGATATAACCACCTAGTTCTCGGGATCCAACCTAAAGGAAAATCCAACTCCCTGATTCTCCTTCACCAACCAAAAGGAGGATACAACCCCCTTTCCTTGCCTCGTCCAACCTCCCTGAAATATAAGTGTAAAATGATGAAACCACTGCCACACTATCACTGTGAGATATACCACTATAATAATGTACCAACCTGTACCAACAACCTATAACCAACCTGTGAAACTGACCTGTAACCAACCTGTACATGTACTCATCATGTACCAACAACACCCAATAGGTATGCAACCAGTATATGTTCCAGCTCACGTATGTATGTTCCTTGTCTATATTGTAGCCTGTGTATGTACGTGGTCTATCTATATTAAAACCTGTGTACACCTTTAGTAAGCTAGGTTTTTCACCTTTTCTTAAACTTCAAACACTTTTCTACATCTATCACATCAACCTACAACATGTCACTGTGTCTTATATGTAGTTGTGCCCTATGCATACATCATCTTATACATCCCTTAACCAAGTGCATCTATGTCTCTCTAGTCATGTGCCATACATGTGTGTACAATCATGAACAAGTGTAATAATTCTCATATGGACTAGACATCAAAACCTTACTGATATGCATCCTCACACCATACACACAACTTCAAAACCACTTTGCAACCAAAACCCTCAACCATGTACCAAGAAATACAAACTATATCTCAACACTTGAACCAACAAGATGAACCAATGAATAATACCAACATACAAGTGTTGTATTTCTGTAGATCTAGCTCATACCATAAGTACCATACAAAAAACACCCTCTCTAGGGAAAAAAATTCAAACTCCCATAACCGTATCTCATGGAGACAACAATATCCAACTACACATAAGAATATGACATACATTTTGAATCTGTAGATAGATCCATTGTACCTGATCACTGTAGACCTACCTGGGAACTTGATTTCAGACTCTGAGAACCTAGCACCCTCAACAACTCAATATTTCATGGCTTTTCCCACATGTATACACCTTGTTATACTGTCATCCCGCGTACACCTCAAAAACTAGGGTTTTTCAATATTTCTGCAATTCCGAAACTTCACTGACAACCCTTTGTGCTACCTCAGACTTGCATAACTTTAGATGTATCAATGAGTACCTGCAATAAACCTTACACAATAATAGATATTCAATGTTCTCAATAGGTGCTAATAGGACAGCCTTTCTCTCTTATTTACACTTCCATGTAGCTTCCTCAGGGGGTTACCTTCTAACCAACTTAACCCAACTTCCTTCTTTTTAGGGTTAACCCACTTGTACACTTATAACCATTTTATCCATAAATAGTAAACTCTCCACTTCTAGTTGCAACTAATTTATTTTTAATTATTTTCTTATTGCAACAACTTAACCCATGATTAACTCCTAGTTTCACCCATTATGACTAGTAAACTTCTTTTAGGAGTTTCTAGAATAATTTGATTTCTTTGACCTTCTAGGGGCTTCTAGATAACTCAAGAGGGTTATCCAACTTCATAAGGCCATAACTCTCTAACCGTGAGGAGTTATGTGACATTCCACATATCACTGGAAATGGCATGACATGTACCATCCATTTAGAATAGTCTTACATGCAAATACATTGATATTCATACCTTTATACCTCAAACAAAATTGAGTCCCTTAACCATACTCTCAGGGCTACAAGAATGTGTTACCGGACATACTCAAAAGTTGACATCAATATCTAAGGGTTGACATCAATCTACAACATCACTCTCCAAGGGTTGAAATCAATGACAACCAATTATCCAACTGTCCATCAATCTAGACCAATTGTCTGACAATCTCCCCCTTTGGCATTTATGGCAACACCAACATTGATGGTAACACTTACTCATGACACCACTCATGCTCATACTCCTCATAAATTTTTCTATCTATCCAATCATGGTTAAGAAAATAAATCCCTCTACGGGTATGATTCCCCCTATCTTCTCTGCAAGATGTCATGTAATCACTGTGAGCAATATGTTATCACTACAATATGTTTCTGTTGCGGATGTTGTTTCTCTACCAGAACCCTGATCAATTTCTCAACAATACTGCATCAAGAATACCATTATATGATATTCATATGACGATCCTTGGACTTGTCCATGAATCATACATGCATCAACCTATACCTCAACCTACTGGAGTTATTTTCCATTGGTGCTTCCTTGAGTAATCAACTAACATATATATAAAACATTCAATATTAAGCATTTAAATAATCATCCAACATTCTCAGAACCAATATATGAATCCATCTATGTCCATATTGTCCAAGACTATGCTACTCAATTATCCACAATGTTGACCCATTTGTCTCAGCTATTGTATAGACTCCCCCCATCTAATATTCATATTACCTGGGAGTCTCCAATCCGAATGGCTCAAAAAAATGCATGCTTTGATGTAGTGTAATCTTCTTCTTTGTCTATGAATACATATTCCTTTTCATCCTCTTCTTGAATTTTTTCATCATCCTGAGTTTTGACATATTCTCTATCTTCTACTTGAATTTCAACACTTTCCTCTTTGCCTATAAATTCATCATGATCTTGTGCTACTGCAAATCCTAAAAGTATGATTCCTTGGACCTATTCTTCATTTACCTCCTCCTGTTTTTTTTTCAATTCTTCTCCATACCTTCTTGTGTCTCTCATCAATATTTTCTTTCATGGGAGGCCTTATCATGCTTCTGCAATTTTGAGCTATGTGTCCATAGTTGTGGCATTTGTAACATTTAATATTTTGTGGGGCCACATAAGCATTTATTGCTTGATTATATATTTTATAAGCCCTGCAATAAGCAACCTTATGTCCAAAGTTAGTACAATAAAAATAATGGCCATAAAATAAATTTACATACATGGGAGTCAATGATTTTCCTTGTGGTGTAGTCCTTCGGTAATTCTATCCTGTCTTATCAAGATCTTCACTTTGGTTGTTTCTTTCACAATGATTGAAGCTTCCTTGTTGCTTGAATGTAGAGGGTCTTTTGTATTCATTTATTTCTGATTCTTGTTGACCATGATTCCTTCCTTTGAGAACTTCTTCATAAATATTTTGTTATGTTGCTTTTGTCATGGAGCTTGAACCTTTCTCAGACTTCATTTGGTCATATCCTAGTCCGAACCTATCACAATATGGCCTTTGATTGTTGATGATCTTATCCAATGTCTTGGTGTTATCTTGATGTGTATCCTTCTTCTAAATATCTTTTCTTAGAGTGATTGCTTCTTCTTCTAACCTTTCAATCATATTCTCCTTCTCTGCTAGCTAACTTCTGAGTATTTCTTCAATCATTTTGTCCTCTTATACCTAGACTTTCAACTTTGTAATTATCTAGTTGACTTCCTATGAGTTGAGATTCTAAGTTCCACTTAGTTCTTTCTTGAGTAACTTGTTTTTCTTTCTTTCTTTTTTTAGTTCTTCTAAGGCACTAATTAATTATGCCTTGAGATTGACTTTGTCTTCTTCTTTTGAACTATGAGAGTTTCTTGTTTGATTTTCCTTAGCCATAAATTGTGCCTTTTCTAAATCACTATCAGCTTCATCATCTTCACTAGATGATGAGTTTTCTTTTATTGAGTATAGATTTTTCTTGAAGGCTTTCTTTTTGTTTTTCTAGTTTCCCTTTTGATATCTCTTTTCTTTCTTGGGTTATTCCTCTTCATCACTATCTGATTTTTTGGCACAAGGACACTTATTTGCAAAATGAACAATTTTACCGCAATTAAAACATTTCAATGGAAGCTTACCTTTATATTCACTTGTTCCCTTTTGCAACTTTCTTATGAAGTTTTCCATTTCTTCATCTTCTTTTGAATCATCGTTGCAACTACATTCTGACTTTGGCTTTTTCTATCTCTTTTTATTTTTCTTCTTGGATGCTTTGAATGTTTCTTCCTTTGTAACTGGGTTCTCTTATTTTTTTCTCATTTCATAAGCAGTGAATATTCCATGTAGCTCATCCATGCTTATTGAATCCAAATATGTTCTTTCTTCTACTGCTAAGATCTTAGGATCAAATCTCATTGGAAGAGATCTTAGTAATTTTTGAAGAATTATAGATTCATCAACTTCTTCTCCCAATCCTATCATTGCATTCACTATTTCATCAACTCATAAAAACTAAGATGCAATATTTTCAAATTCTTTCATCTTCAACTGTTCAAATTGACCTCTGTAAGTTTGAAGCTTTTCTTCCTTGACTTTGACGTCTCCTTCATATGCATTCTAAAGTTTGTCCCAAATATCCTTTGTGGAGTTTCAATGCATAACTTTGACATATACTAAATCAACCAGACCATTCAGGATGGCATTTTTGGCTTTCAAATTATTTTCTTCAAGTTTATTTCCATGTTTATATGTTTGAGGAACAGTTGGTGCTTTGTATCCAACTACCATTGATCACCAAACATCAAATCCATGTGCTTGTACATATGTTTTCATCCTTCTGCTCTAGAATGCATAGTGCTTCCCATCAAACTACTGTATTACATTTTTATACATGCTGTTGCTCTCCATGATCTACCTTCCAGTGGTTAAATTGGTTCTTGAAGGAACCTGCTCTGATACCAATTGTTAGATTAATGAGAGGGGGGGTGAATTAGTAATGAGAAATTATACCACTTATTAATCCTTTAAATCATAATGTACATTCCTTTAACTTATTCAACCATTTTCATATGTTCATCATCAATATATTATTGTATCATAAACATTAACATTTATCAGTGCATAATAAACAATAACAAACACATCCACACAATGCACAATACACCAATATTTACATGGAAACCCAATGCGAGATAAAACCACGAAATGTTTTTCTTGTATGTCAAGAATTACATTCAAGGAAGAACCAACTTCCAATTCTCTAGATCCAACTAGAAGGAGGCTCCAACCCCCCTATTTTCTTAGGCTCCAACATGAAGGAAGCTCCAATTCCCTGGGTTCTCCGGTTACAACTAGAAGGTGGCTACAACCAACTAGTTCTTAGGATCCAACCTGAAGGAACCTCCAACTACCTCTATCTCTGGCACCAACCGAAAGGAAGCTACAACCCCCTTTCATTTCCCCATCCAAATTCCCTAAAATATAAGTGTAAAATGATGAAACCACTGCCACACTTTCACTGTGAGATATACCACTATAAACTTGTACCAAAAACATGTAACCAACCTGTGCCACTTACCTATAACCAACCTATACATGTACTCAGCCTATACCAACAACACCCAACAGGTACATGACTTGTATATGCTACAGATTGCATATGTATGCGCCCTGTCTATATTGCATCAAGTGTATGCACATGGCCTGTCTATACTACAGCCTGCGTAAACCTTCAATAAGCTAGTTTTTTCACCTTTTTTGAAACTTCAAACACTTTGCTTCCTATGTCACATCAACTTGCAACCTATCATTGTTTCGTATATGTAGTTGTTCCATGTGCATACATCATCTTATACATCCCTTAACCAAGTGCATCTATGTCTCTCTAGTCATGTGTCATACATGTGTGTGCAATCATGAACAAGTGTAATAATACTCACATGGACTAGACATCAAACCCTTACTTATATGCAACCTCACACCATACATACAACTTCAAAACCACTTCACAACCACTTTAAAACCAAAACCCTCAACCATGTAACAAGAAATACAAACTATGTCTCAACACTTGAACCAACAAGATGAACTAATGAATAATACCAACATAACAATGTTGTATTTATGTAGATCTAGCTCATACCATAAGTTCCATACAACCAACACCCTCTCTAGGGAAAAAATTCAAACTCCCATAACCATATCTCATGGAGACAACAATATCCAAATACACATAAGAATATGATATACCTTTTGAATCTGTATATATTTGTTGTACATGATCACTGTAGACCTTCATGGGATCTTGCTTTAAGACTCGGAGACCTTGGCACCCTTAACAATTCAATATTTCATGGATTTTCCCAGACTTACGTGCCCTGTTATACTATTATCCCATGTACGTACACGCCCTTCTCCACAGCATCCCACATACATACACGCCCTTCTCCACAAAAACCCGTGTATACCTAAAAAACTAGGGCTTTTTCAGTGTTTCTGCAATTCCAAAACTTTCGCCATAAACCTTTCATGCTACCTCAGAATTGCGTAACTTCATATGTATCAATGAGTACCTGCAATAAATCTTATACAATAATAGATATTCAATGTGCTCAATAGATGCTAATAGGAGATCATTTCTCTCTTATTTATACTTCCATGTAGCTTCCTCAATGGGTTACCTTCTAACCAACTTAACCCAACTTCCTTCCTTTTATGGCTAACCCACCTCTGACCACTTGTCAACTTATAACCATTTTATCCATAAATAGTAAACTCTCCACTTCTAGTTGCAACTAATTTATTTTTAATTATTTTCTTATTGCAACAACTTAACCCATGATTAATTCCTATTTTCACCCATTATGGCTAGTCAACTTATTCTAGGAGTTTCTAGAATAATTTGACTTCTTTGACCTTCTAGGGGCTTCTAGATAACTCAATAGGGTTCTCCAACTTCACAAGGCCGTAACTCTCTAACTGTGAGGAGTTATGTGATGTTCCAAATATCACCAGAAATAGAATGACATGTACTATCCATTTAGAATAGTCTTATCTACAAATACATTGATCTTCATACCTTTATACCTCAAACGAACTTGAGTCCATTAACCATATTGTTGGGGATACTAGAAAGTGTTATCGGACATACTCAATGGTTGAAATCAATCTCTAAGGGTTGACATCAATCTACAACATCACTCTCCAAGGGTTGACATCAATGACAACTAATTATCCAACTATCCATCAATCTATACCAACTATCAAACATGACTTTCCCTAATGAAGTAGCTTCCCTACTTTGACAACCCAGTAGAGTTGTATGTTCTACTAGTAGGTTCCCTTTGTCTTGTTGTCCATGATTTGGTTGACTATTGTTTTCTCAATGCAATCAAGATTGATTTCTACAGGATCCAAGTTCTTAGGCACCTCCAAGGTGTCCAATAGAGATTAAACATATGGTTGAAGCAACTCTACATTAAATATAGGGTGTAAGACGAGAAAAATCGGAATACTCAAATTGAAAACATTCTCACCCATATCCCTAGTGATGGTGTAAGGCCCATATCAAAGTGGTTTGAACTTCTTGTGGGGACCTTTGAGGCACTCTTTTTACAAGTGTAACCATACCTTATCACCAACCTGAAACGTTTTTGGAAACAAATTTTGATTATGTAACTTCTTATACTCATCATTGACTTTCTATAAAATATTATGAACTTCTTATTGGATGTGTTGGATCTGTTCAACAAATGTGGCTATTATATATACCATGGTTTGAGCATGGGAGGAATCTTCCTATGTAGATGCAATGGGTAGAGCTACATCAATTGGAGTCGATGGTTGGAACCCCAAGTACACCTGAAAAGGATTGTGGCCAATAGAGTTGTCAAGGGATATGTTGTATCTCTATTGAACATAAGGAAGGATCTCATCCCATGTATGTGGATGATTGAAGTTTTCCATCCTTAGGATATGCAAAATCATCATATTTACTACCTTTTGTAAGTTTTAAACCCTTTCAAGTGCAATGCATATAGATGTTTAAGAAAATTAAAAGCAAACAATGGAACACACATAATACATAGAAGTTTACCCTAGAAACCCTTACTTGAGAAAACTAAGAAAAGTTAGAAATGCACTTCTACATTCTTCATTGTAAAATTTTAACCATTCACAATACAATATTTAGGTTATTCATAGCATCCAAAATCTTAATCCGCTAACTCCAATTAGATTAAAACCATAATCCCTTAAGTAAGATTAGATTACAATGGGGTAAAAACCATTGACTAGAAAGTATAAAGTGGACCAAAAAACAAAAACAAAAAAATTCAAGGCACTGTCTAGAACCATGTGCCCCCCCACTCATGAAGACATTAGATTTTCATATGGTGCAGCTAAAATGTTTTGAATGAATGCACAATCCACATGATGCAACTAATACCTCATGGATGAATGCATAGTCTACATGCTACAACTAATGCCTCATGCATGAATGCACACTCTACATGTTGTAGTTAACACCTTGTGGATGAGTGCATAGTCCACATGAAAATATATAACACATATCCAACAACTATGTATGTGTAATGAACCAAATGCTTAAAATATCATAACATAACAAAAGTACACACCATGTACAAAATGTGAGTGTGGAGCACAACTCCAAGGTAGATAAGTTATACAATAACTCCTTAAATAATAGGAGAACCTCCTCCACATAACCAAATACATTCATAACTCACAATTCACATGTCTCAATAATGAATATATGATTTCTATATATACCTATTCACACCTACAAAGGAGGCCCCTTTACTATTAGACTAACCCTATTACATATATATTTACACATTCCATGTACAATTAGGCCCATATATTCCCCCCTTTGGGTTCATATCATACACATTTATCCCTATATATGCTCCCCTTGGGTCATAACAGTATGTCCATCAGTTTGAGGGTGGAAGGTAGTCGATTTGCTCAATTTGGTGTCCATCATTAACCATAGGCTACAACAAAAAATTCTCAAATACCTACTTTTCCTATTTTAAATAATGGTCTATGGTAGCCCAAAATGAACCCAAAGATCAAACAAGAGTATAATAGTGGCTTATTTTATGATACTCTTCTTCCAAGGTTCCTAAATGACCATCTTATAGAATCAATCAACAACCATAAATACACATCCATTATCACACTTGGTTGTAATGTATCTAAGGAGGCACCCAAGGTCATAATGAAAGTAATGTGGCAATAATAATGGAACAATCCCACTTGGTAATTGATGGGTAATAAATAAACCCACTATGTAGTTAAAAGAAAATAATAAAATAATAAGGGGTAGTTGGCATAGACCCCTAAGAATACTCATGAAAAAGTATTAATACACATGAGTATCAATGTATTGAGACATGTTAGATGTATTTTTTTGTAGAAATCATGGCTTGGGGAGTGATTCCTTCCATAAGGAGTATTCGAGGGCGTAACCCTACCTTAAGATTTATTCTCTATATTATGGTGTTATTTAGGGTTTGAATGTTTGGTATTGTTTGAAGACAAGGGTTTAATTCTAAAGCTTAAGGGTTGATCTTTCATATTTCTCTTTTATATGTTAGAAAAACAAGATCGCAGAGCAATAAAATAAAACATATGCAGAAATAAAACAAAGAAGATACATAATACAATAGAGACATAGATATATGTGGTTCACCTAGTGTGGGCTACATCCACCAAAGAAATTTCTAGGTCGTTCCTTTATTATTATCCAACAAATGAAGGGATACAAGCTATAGAATACACGTTGTAACTTCCTCTTCTTTCTCTCACAATATCCTCTCTCAGAATACAATATTCCCTCACATACATAGCCACAATACAATTCCCTCATAAAATAGGGTTTCCTTCTAGGGGAAAAAACCTAACATAACTTCTGCCGTTAGATCTATGACCTTATAATTAACGGTCTAGATTGACTATGAAATTACAATATTTTACAAGGAAATTTCCCCAAAAAATCATCTTCGGGGGCATTGTCCTCGAACCCTCACCAAGGGGGCTTCAAAATTTCTCATCGACCCCCCTAGCAAGAGATGTGGGGGGGGAATCCCTCCCACACCCCTCGTCAGGTAATGGGGTCCAAACACAACTGAAACAAGACCTATGAATCAGGAATATAATCAATCTCCCACTTGGATATTGATCACAACAACTCCATTGTTGATGTACCTGTTGGAATATGATTTACCTTAGACCTGGAAAATTTCTCATCTTCACCTTCATGCTTGAATTCCAACTGAAACTAAGAAGGAACTCGGTTTCTTCCTAGTTACTACCTTTGTTAACATGTCTGCAGGATTCTAGCTAGTATGTATCTTTTCCAACTTCGATTGTCCATCTTCCAAAACAGATCGTATGAAATGGTACCTAAGTTGTATATTATTAGTCTTATAATGGAAGGAATATTTCTTTGCAAGATGAATGGAACTCTATATATCATAGTTCAACCTTATTTTCTCCAGCTTCTTTCCCAATTCCTCCATAAACCTATTTAACCAAATCATCTCTTTACTAGCCTCTGTATCAACAACATACTTTGCTTCTGTTGTTGAAAGTAAAAAAACCTTTTGTAGTTTCTAAATCCAACTTGTCGTTGATCCACCTACAGTAAAAGCATACCATGTGGTGCTTCTCTTGCTAAGTTTTTGACAAGTTCTGGTCCTACAAGACCCTTGTAAAAAATAAATTTGCAAATCTAATTAAAAGGTTAAAAACAAATAATGGAGGCGAATATGTGAACAATAATTTTACAAGTTACTACACTATATAGGGCATCCAAATGCAACACAATGTTCCATATACACCACAAAAAAATGGTGTTGTTGAGAGAAATAACTGCACATTAAAAGAAATGGCTAATTGTATGATCCAATCTAGAGGATTAAGTCTAAAGTATTGGGCATAAGCCATTAATTGTGCAAATTACATAGCAAAACACACTCCCACAAAGGCTCTTAAAAATATAACACTAGAAGAAGCATAGAATAAACTTAAGGTAGATGTAAGTAAGTCATGTGTATTTGGAAGCGTAGCATGGGCTCACATTCTTGATGAGAAAAGGAAAGCATTGTAGTCGAAAAGTGAGAAGTGTATATTTGTTGGTTATCCTAAAGATGTCAAAGTTTGAAGACTTATTCAACCACATTGTAATGAAATTAATGTTAGAAGATATTTTAAATTTGATTAAAATATATTGTCCTATGAGCATAATTCGGTGTTTGTGCCTTCTTCGGTCTTCAAGCATAATTCGGTGTTTGTGCCTTCTTCGGTCTTCAAGCATAATTCGGTGTTTGTGCCTTCCTCGACCTGCGATCCATCTTTGACATTTGTGTTGTCTACTATTCCTATTATGGTTTCTTCTTCTTCGGATGATGACAATGAGGATGAAAATCCACCTCTTCCCGCTCACCTTCCTCCACATGAGTCCATTGAAAACGAACATGAACCAACACCACCGCTTCCTAGATGGTTATGTTCAACATGAGAAGTATATGGTGATCTTGTCAATGATCCTTCAAATAATCCTCAAACACATTCACAGTTCCAGTGAGCCTCTTCTCTTTTGTCTCAAGTTTCAGAGACTCATGATCTAGAGAAATTTGCAAAAGCTTCAGGCCATTCAGATTGGGATAAAACAATGAATGAAGAGTATAACTCTTTAATGGTGAATGATACTTTGGATATTGTACCTCTTTCGAAAGGAAGAAAAATTTTCAGATGTAAATACATCTACAAAACTAAGTATACATATGATGGAAGTGTTGAAAGACACAATGCTTAGATAGTTTCCAAAGGATTTTCCCAAGTTGAAGAAATTGACTATAATGAAACATTTTCCCCTGTAGCCAAAAATAATTCCATCCACCTCGTTTTATCCCTTGCAGCCTCACATAAATGGGAGGTCCATCAGATGGATGTCAAATACACCTTCTTGCATGGGGATTTTCAAGAAGAAATCTACATGGAACAACCTTCTGGATCTGTCCAGAATGACTCTAGCATTCTTTTTATCCTTAATAAATCTCTTTATGGTCTTAAGAAATCTCCCCGAGCTTGGTATGCCAAAATGGACAACTTTATTCTTGACACAGGATTTTGTAGATTCCATTCTAATCCTAATGTCTACACCAAGAAAGTAGAAAGTCATCTCATAATCCTTTTTCTTTATGTTGATTGCCTTATCCTCATCAGTAGTGACCTGAAAATTTTAAACCATGTGAAAACCAACCTTAACAAGAAATTTGAAATGATAGACTTAGACTTTTTTCACTATTTCCTTGGCCTCCAAGTTTTGCAAACCAAGCAAGAAATTTGTATTTCTTATTCTAAGTATGCTTGTGACCTTCTTCATCACTTTCACATGGAATATTGTAAACCAACCCCTTCACCCTTCTAGTCTAAATTCAAACTTGCTACCACCTATACTTCTCCTGAGTTGATGCCACTATGTACCATCAGTTAGTTGGTAGCCTCTTGTACTTGAATCATACTTGTCCCGATCTTTCCTTTTGTGTTGGTATTGTTTCTCGGTATATGAAAACACCCCATGAAAGTCATTGGAAAGCCACTATAAGAATACTTCAGTATGTATGGAGTATTTTTCAATTTGGGATACATTACAACTCAGGGGGGGATCCTTTATTGGTTGGTTTCACTGATTCAGATTGGGTCGATGACCCTGATGATAAAAATTCTACTGCAGGTTATGTTTTTAGTCTTGGTTCAGGACTTGTCACTTGGGCCTGTAATAACCAACAATCAATTTTTGTTTCTTCAAAAGGAGTAGAGTATTGAGCAACAATTAATGCAATTCAAGAATTATTGTGGCTTCGATGGATCCTTTCAGAGTTTGGATTCTAGCAGCAACATCCGACAACCCTCTGGTGCGACAATCAGAGTGCCGTCAATCTTGCCAAATACCCAATTCAACATTATCACAACAAACACTTAGTGCTACACATGCACTTCATTAGAAATATCATTCATGATCGAGTTATTGAAGTACTCTTTTTCCCTATAGAAGATCAAGTTGCAGACATTTTCACAAAGTCTCTTACAGAAGTGAAGTTCTCCAAAATTCGATCTATGTTATGATTTCAGGAAGTTGTCATTAAGGGGGGATAGGCTTTAATGCCTCCTTACCTCTCCTATTGTGTCATCTTTGTAAATACTTCAATTATATCCCAAGTTGTTCTTAAAGACACTTAGGAGTTAGTTAAGATCAACTTGTTCTAATGTGTCGTTAGGTAAAAGTGTGTTTCTTTAGTATTCATTAGTATGCATTTGTAGTTAATAAATATGAAGGTCATGATATGTTTCTGACATAGAGTGATTTGTTGGTTAATATTATCCTCGATCTTAATGGATACATTGATCCATGGCTTAACACCCGATTGGTCCATGATCTCTATTTAAAGAGCATGGAGGGTCATTTTTCGATGATAGATTGTGAGAAACTCTCTTGTAAAATCTCTCTATAAATTTTTCTTCCACTTTAATAAATTTCTCCAAGTGGCCACATTGGCTTGGGCCGTGGATGTTTCCTCGTAGGGTTTTACCATTTGAAAACATCGGTGTGTTGATATTTGATCTATTTTTGTGATTGGTTACTAAAGGTGTCCGTCCTCTATTGGAATACTTGTGTTTTCGAATAGTATGGGAGGTCATGGGTGTAATACCTTATAATAATTCAAGTAATGGCTCACGGGATCAGTGTTTTAAAATGGGAGGCCTAGAATGAGTAATTATACTCTCACATGACCTTAGCTCATGTGATCAATCTGTTGAAATGGATACTTGACACTGAGAGGGGGGGTGAATCAGTGTCACAAAACTTTGGACAATTTTCCACTTTTAGCAAATTAACTAAACAACAAATATTTATTTCATTTTCTCAATCAATATATATAAAAGAATAAATAATTTACTTATTTATTTAACTTGAATGAATACATAAGATCAATATTTGAATATCATCTTCAAACAATTATGAGAGACCCAGCTCTTTGTTACAAGACCCAGCTTGTAGTTCTCAGATCCAACTGAGAATTGAGGAATCCAACCCTCATAACAAGTCCAAGCTTGTTGATATCAGATAGAATGTACCTTCATTCAATCCATTATATATAAATATATATACTTCAACAAATTCAACTTCACATATTCTCACCATTCCTTCTTGTTTATATAGCCTTCCAAGTGGTGTGAATTTGAATCATTGTGTATGTTGATATTTGAACCATTGTACCTTTTCATTTAAAATGATAATATTAATATTTAATTAATATCATTTTTCCTTTTATCCTTTATTCATAATGCTCATGAATTAACTCTCTTTTAATCATGACTGTGTGTTGGTTCTTTTTTCTCCATGATTTGATCACAGACATGGATCGACTCATTATATCATACTCATGCTTCTGTTGTGTTCTCAGTTCTAAACAAATCATATTTTGATCTTTTATCAATTCTCTGTATTATTCTAGTGTTAACTCTCTGTCAAATTAAATCTTTTAGAGGCGCTTCCTTCAAAACATTTACATATGACCATATGTGCAAAACCACGGGCTTATTGATTTGAGTGTTGCATCTGCTTCATCCCTTTGTTTCTTTATTCCATACGACCATAGGTGGTGACCAAGCGCTAAGATAAAGAAGTTATTTATCACTTGTCAAGATCGACGGTCACGTTTTAATGTCACGATGAGATGGATGGTTCTCATTTAATTCAGAACTTCAGCTATTCGTAGCTCCTGAATTCTGGAGTAGCAATTCCTCCAAAGTGATTACCTACAGAATGAGTCATAAAGCGGTGGTGACTACTTACTATTGGTTAACACCTCCACTTACGCTATCCTTCCACTATACTTGATCATCGATTGGGAAAGATCCCGAAGTAGATCAACGGATAATGTTGACTTCGTCCTTCGGCGATTTGGGTGATTTCTCCTTCACATTCCTTCAATCTTCTGGAGTTCATTTCACTGACGTAGATCGAACTATTGGATTTTATTCGCATGATGAACGGTTCTCATTCATTTTAGAACTTCAAGACTTCGGGTATTTGTTGGTGGTGAAACTCTCGAAGTACAAAACTCTTGGAGTGACATAACTTACTGACGTCACTTGTTGACATGGAACGGGCTGAGTGGCTGCCACGTATCACTCTAATTTACACCTACCTAAAATGTTGATTTCATCTTGACACTTGTCATTATCTGACTATGCCATGTGTCCTTGCTGACATGGTCTGCTGACGTAGATCTCTTGATGTGGCACATATTCTTCTCCTGGATCTAATGGTTGTCCTAACTCCTTAAATATATCTCAGATCGATGACTGAGAGTGACTTCGGAACGTCGGCCTTCAGGTGAACTCATATGTTCTAAATCCTTTTTTCTCCAAAGTGGTCAGCACTGAAGTTGAACACTATTCTGATCCAACGACCATCATGTATTGTTCAAATATGATGGTCCTCATTTACTTCGGGACTTCGGGTTTTGACCTTCATCATTTCATATCCTTTCCTTCCACTTTATAGATCGGACGATCAATATCACTCCTGAAATATTTCTCAGATCAGATGACTCATGTCCTCTTTGGAACATTTGTGGCTTACACTATCCTTCCAATTTACTTGATCCAACGGATGGTATTTTATCTTAAGTGTTCCTCAGATCAGATTATTCATGTCCACTTCAGGACTTCAACCTTCGGGTAATATTACTTATTCTCAGCCCTTTTCTGTCGAAGTGGTCAGCGCCAAAGTTGACCACTGTTGATCAAATGGTTCCCCTTTTCTATTCCAGATCAATGAATAATACTTAAATCTAGATCAAATCTTGATCTAATGGTTGAGAAACATTCTAAATCTCCTGCTTTAGATCTGATGGTCCTTATTTAACCCAAAAAATATTGACTCAATCCAACGACTATCAAGAATTCGGGTATTCAGGATCTCGTCCCTTTTTCCTTGCTTATCCCATCCTTCCACTCAACTTGATCCAACGGTTGAGAATTCTCCTAGAGAAGATCAACGATTAGGGATGATTGTGGGGTCCCAACTAGCACAACATTTAAAACTATCGTCGAGCTCCGCAATGGAAACTGATCATTGGTAGTGGAATCGATGCCAACCATAGATTTATTTGGCAGATGATGATCGATCGTCTAGACTAATTGCGAGATTGGAATTAACGCATTGTTTAATTCTCCCTTCACGCTCCGCAATCAATCCATGCACTTGATCTAGTGCTTTCATATCCAACGGTCACAACTTGATCTGATCGTTGACCAATCCTCCAACGATCCTTCTCTTGTAACTCCCAGATTTGATGGTCCTGGTTTGTTCCGTAATGATAAAGGATGGATTTTGTGCATCATTTCTTCTGAGCCTCCTTTGCATCATCTCTTCTGAGATTTTTTGGTTTATACTTGGTTTCTAACTAAGCCAAGGATATCTGCATGCTCTGATCTTGTGTGATCTAATACACTTCCTCTCCTGATCTTGGATATCTGCATATTGTTTGAAATTTTCATTAGTTGCATACTTTCAATGCATTTTTCCTTCTGAGCTTTGATCTCTGCATATTGTTTGACATCAATGACAATTTCATCTATGATAACTTATCATCACATCATAATGATATCAACTGTTGACATCAATGACAATATTTCCAACAAAATCCATAATCATCCTTGGAATCTTAAATATATATAAGTATAAATCCAATTGAAGATCCCACAAGCATGGCAGTTATAATCTCACATGATCTTATTACAACAATAAAAATATGTATAATGATCTAGGAGGATTTTTGGAGGAGGAGGTATCAATATGGACATGGAAATCATTTAACTATCAAGGCATAATGGATAATAAGATAACCTATCAAGTTTTTGAATAGACAGAGAAGTTCATCAAATAGCCTCAATATCTCCCTGATGAGCATCCATAGTGTTTATCCTTAGCCTGACATAAATTTTATTTAGAACTATTTTTTTTACAATAATTTTGAGAGAAATTGAGATGAAGGATGAAGATAAAGGTAATATGTGATCTGGATTATGTGGATAATGAAATGAAGATAGGCATAATCACACAAATTTATTTTGGAAATCACAATGATACATTGAAACCCAAATTCTATTACTATTTTATGAATCTAGGTTACTGTTTTGTGACAACATGAATCTGATTTTAATGTTAGAAGACTCCAAAAATTCAAGAAAAGATTTATGAAACAATTATGAAAAATGAGTGAAGCACTACTAGAATCTATGTACTTGTACAATGTAAATAAACTATGTCAAAATCAAATAGTTAACAATGAGAAAAAATGGAGTCGCTTGACAAGATTGTTTTGACTGTTTTGTCAAAAAATAGGAAAAATACTAACCAAGATTCATGTTTTTACCTATAATTAATTAATAAAATAGAAAAACACCACAATATGCAAAGCAATACAAACTAGCTAGAATAGTGGTATCTTATCTTTGAAGAAAGATCTTTCAACTACACTCCTTCGTTAAAAAATACCATTACAAGAGGCCAAAAATGCCTTTTAACATCAACTTTAATTAACCCTAACAGGAAAAAGACGTAAATATCCAAAAGATTAACCCTAGGGGATGAGATGGCAAAATGAATGTGGGCCCAAGGATCCTAGTTGATAAGTCAACTTCCCAAGTCCACAACTTTGGCATATAAACTTTGTTTAGGACGTATCTTAGACCATTACAAAGCTTATTCCATGCACTATGTGTTTGGAATGACTCTGAGGTAGTGTCAATTGCCAAAAATGATTGGGAAATTCCTAGAAAAAGTGTTAAAATTTCAGGACCTACAAAAGTATAGTAAAAACGCCAAGATGTAGAACCTTGTTGAGTTAGTGGATGAAGTAGATGGCCACCAATATCCACTTGGATTGGTTGTTCCCCTTTAGGAAGAAATAGTCCCCATTGCATCAAGTTCCACCATCATATGGGGAAGCTTCTATTGAATATCACTCTTGGTGAGGGACTTTCTCTAGTGAAGGAGCTTCCCTACTTTGACAACCAAATAGAGTTGTATGTTCTACAAGTAGGTTCCCTTTGTCTTGTTGTCCATGATTCGGTTGGATATAGTTTTCCAATGTAGTCAAGGTTGAGTTCTACAGTATTCAAGTGCTCAGACACCTCCAATGTGTCCAATAGATATGGAACATATGGTTGAAGCAACTCTACATTAAATATAGGGTGCAAGCAAAGGAAAATTGGAATACTCAATTTGAAATAATTATCACTCATAGCCCTAGTGATGGTGTAAGGCCCATATCAAAGTGTTTTGAACTTCTTGTGGGGACCTTTGAGGCACTCTTTTTACAAGTGTAACCATACCTTATCACAAACCTGAAACTTTTTTGGAAACGAATGTTGATTATGTAACTTCTTGTACTCAGCATTAACTTTCTACAAAATATTTTGAACTTCTTATTGGATGTGTTGGATCTGTTCAACAAATGTGGTTATTCTATCTACCTTAGTCTGAGCATGGGAGGATACTTCCTATTTAGATACAATGGGTAGAGCTACGTCAATTGGTGTTGATGGTTGGAACCCCAAGTACACCTGAAAAGGCTTGTGTCCAATAGAGTTGTCAACGGATCTATTATATCTCTATTGAACATAAGGAAGGCTTGCATCCCATGTATGTGGATGCTTGAAGTTTTGCATACTTGGGATATGCACAATCACCCTATATACTACCTTTTGTAAATTTTAAACCATTTCAAGTGCAATGCATATATATTTTTAAGAAAATAAAAAGTAAACAGTGGAACACACAAAATCCATAGAAGTTTATCCTGGAAACCCTTGCTCGAGAAAACCAAGAAAAGTTAGAAATGCACTTATCTATTCTTCATTGTAACCTTTTAACCATTCATAATAAAATATTTAGGTTTTTCAAAGCATCCAAAATCCTAATCCACTAACTCCAATTAGATTAAAACCATAATCCCTTAACTGAGATTAGATTACAATGGGATAAAAACCATTGACTAGAAAGTATAAAGTGGACCAAAAAACCAAAAAAAAAAAATCAAGGCACTGTCTAGAACCATGTCCCCCCCCCTCCCACTCTTGTAGACATTAGATTTTCACTTGGTGCAGCTAACACCTTGTGAATTAATGCACAATCCACATGATGCAACTAATGCCTCATGGATGAATGCATAGTATACATGCTACAACTAATGCCTCATGCATGAATGCACACTCTACATGTTGTAGTTGACACCTTGTGGATGAGTGCATGGTCCACATGCAAAGATATAACACATCTCCAACACCTATGTATGTGTAATGAAACAAATGCTCAAAATACCATAAAAGAACAAAAGTACACACCATGTACAAAATGTGAGCATGGAGCACAACTCCAAGGTAGATAAGTTATATAATAACTCCTTAAATAATAGGAGAACATCCTCCACATAACCAAATACATTCATACATCAAAATTCACGTGTCTCAATAATGAATATATGATCTCTCTATATATACCTATTCACACCTAAACATGAGGCCCCTTTACTATTAGGCCAACCCTATTACATATATATTTGCACATTCCATGTACAATTAGGCCAATATATTCCCCTCCTTGGGGTCACATCATACACATTTATCCCTATATATGCTCCCATTGGTTCATAACAATATGTTCATCGGTTTGGGGGTGGAAGGTAGTCGATTTGGTCGACCTTGTGTTCATAATTAACCATAAGCTACACCAAAAAATGCTCAAAAACCTTCTTTGCATAATTTAAATAATGGTCTATGGTATCCCAAAACGAACCCAAAGATCAAACAAGAGTCTAATAGTGATTTTTGTTATGATACTCTTCTTCCAAGGTGCCTAGATGGCCATCTTACATAATCAATCAACAACCATAAATACACATTCAATATCATTCTTGGTTGTAATGTACATATGGAGGTACCCAAGGGCATAATGAATGTAAATTGTCCATAATAATGGAATAATCCCACTTGGTAATTGATGCATAATAAATAAACCCACTAGGTAGTTAAAAGAAAATGATAAAATAATAAGGGGTAGTTGGCATAGACCCTTAAGAATACTCATGAGAAAGCATTAATACACATGAGCATCAATGTATTGAGACATGTTGGATGTGTTTTTTTGTAGAAATCATGGCTTGGGGAGTGATTCCTTCCATAAGGAGTATTTGATGGTGTAACCCTACCTTAAGAGTTATTCTCTATATTATGGTGTTATTTATGGTTTGGATGTTTGGTATTGTTTGAAGAAAAGGGTTTAATTCTAAATCTTAAGGGTCGATCTTTCATATTTCTCTCTTATATTTTAGAAAAACAGAATCGCAGAGAAATAAAATAAAACAGATGCATAAATAAAACACAAAAGATACACAATACAATAGAGACATAGATATACGTGGTTCACCCAGTGTGGGCTACATCCACCAGATAATTTTTTAAGTCCTTCCTTTATTATTATCCAGCAAATGAAGAGATACAACCTATTGTGTACCTGTTGTAACTTCCTCTTCTTTCTTTCATAGTCTCCTCTCTCATAATACAATATTCACTCACATACATAACCACAATACATTCCCTCATAAAAGAGGGTTTCCTTCTAGGGAAAAAATCCCCAACATAATTTCTACCATCAAATCTGTGACCTTATAATGAACAGTCTAGATTGACTATGAAATTACAATATTTTACAAGGAAATTTTCCCAAAAATTTATCTTCGGGGGCGCTGCCCACTGTTGATGCCCCAAAAGCACAACATGGAATCCATGCATGCAAATGGGTTGCAATTCCTTATTACTTAAATATATTTAATAATATACTAAATAGGTGGGACCCCGTCATGTGAATAATGATGAAGGATGCCTCATGTTTTTATGCACTCATGCCTATTTTGCATAAATGACTCTACAATTTTAAAAATTTGAAACCGCTTTCCAAGCGAAATGGGCGAATGATATGTTTATTGGCGATCTAATTTAAAGATAAAAGGGAAAAGATGTTGTTTTAATGAGCATCTTGGTTTATTCTTGCTGCACATATATTTTGATTGTTGATTCAAACTCCAAGCATGGGCCATATATAGTTATGGCATATTGCACTTATGATTTCTTATTATTATCAGGCACCATTGTTAAATTTTTATAAGGTGGAAATCCTTCCTTAGCAAAGAATGTGGGACATTACCTGTTTTGTGCTAAGTGTTAAGCATGCAAATAAAACTTATGGGTTAATGGAAGATGGAAAATTTGATTTTTGTATTGAATTGTTATTTGGAAAACATAGTGGCTTATGCGTTGGAGGTATTGGGTGCACTCATACTTGTATATAGTTGATGGAATTAATGAAATAAACGAGGTGCAATTACTACACGTCGCTCTAACCCTACCTCGATGTCGCCACCCTCACTTGCTTCGCATTTGTGTTGGTTTCTTTGGCTAGTGTTGTCTCTGCTTTGCTCGGCCTTGGAAAGAATAGTAATTCTTATCGGTTTTTTGGCATTCTGCATACAGGTATAATATCTCTCACCTCTCCATTCATGAAATATAGCTCCTCTTAGAATAAAATCATGAGGTTGGCTCTTAGATTTTCTTACAGACTGTGTTTTCTTCCAAATTTTGAATGAATGTATGTGGGTATTGACTATGAAAAATGATTTTAAGTGAAGGTTCCTCCCTGTTGGAAATTAAATCTTTCAAGTTGAGAATAGTGTTTGAAACTCCTTTCTATTCAGATTATGTGATTTCATTGTGTCCAAAATGAATACTAATTTTGCACCATGATTGTAGGCAAATAATTATGGAAAGTTTCTTTTGGGTTTCACTCATCTCTGGTGATTAAAAATAAAGGGTTTCCTTTCCTCTGTGAAACAAAAGAACAATTGTTTAAATGTCATTACTCAATCTTTGGAAAACTTGTAGCTCCTTCAAAACATTTTTTAACTGTTTTGGGAATATATTTGCCTTGCGGCCACCATGAGAGGTCTATGGAAAGTTTGTGTTATAAGAGATGGTTAAAAAAAAATTACAAACCCTTTGTGAAGGTTTCACCTTTTCCATTCGCCCAGACCTCGGTTATTCTATTAATGTATGGAAATTATGAGTTTCGAAGTCTAGTCTTAATGTATGTTATAAGTGATTAACCTGGTAGTGGGAAGATTGGTTATTTGCATTAATTCTTTGCTCAATTGTTGATTATCCATGAGGGTTTGGTCGATTTTGAAAACTGTATAATGTTAAAAAAATAGCACCAGGTTCACATGGGGTTTCAAAACTAAGTTTGACAGCAAGTATTAAGGTCATGATGATGGATCTATGTGGTGTTCTCATCCTTCCATGCGCGCTTGATGTAGTCTGGTTTTAATTGTTGAAATCACTCTGCTAGCAATATTTTATAAGAAATTTGTAGATAAAAAGAAAAGGAAGCGGAAATTAAAGTGGTGCAGTTGATCATCATGGAACTTTCCTAGGGTTTTATATTGGATAATATGAAAAAATTTGTGTTTGATTTGAGTTATTGGACAAAGAAAGTTTTTGGCAAATGATGGTGATGATGATTTTTTTTTAAATACTAATGTATATAATAGAACAATAATCATCTTTTTCCCTTCCATGCTCTCACTTTTCGCACATTATAAACCACCTGCCTTCCCAAATACATTTTAAACATTCCTTGTTCTATTATTATGAAATTTAAATTCATTTTGAAAAGAGAAAGGATTAATAACAAAAGAGAAAAGACTAAGTTGATGACTGGTGTTGAAAGTTGGATATGTATATAGTTTTTTTTACTTCTCCATTTACTTGAACAATTATTTTTGGTTGTTTCCCATCCATGATACCATTTTTCTCACATTATAAGCCCCTCATCTTCCCAGTAGCCCTACCACTCCTTGTTTAAATGGCAATTGATTGTTGAGTTTTAAGATGTTGATGGATGGATTACATGCGCTTCTCTAGTGAAAAATAGAGCCAACATTTTGATTTTATTTAGGTAGAGTATTGATGCATGGATTGTTAAGATTTTTTCATGACATGTTGGAATATTGCCTCGAGGTGAGATTCTTTATAAGAGGCATTAATGGAAGAGGTGCTAATAGAGGCAGAGGAAATTGGCATAGAGTCCATAGAAGGCCACGGTTTTCAATACATTTTGATGTTGATCCACATGAATTAAATCATCTCTTTCAAGTTGGGTTCTTCAACCTAGCTGGCAATGGGATCCTCCAACCCTGACCTGAGAGACCTCCCTTCCATCCACATCAAAACTTTTATGGTACCTGGGTTCCCCCTCATGTGTCTATGCAGCTAGAACCACCTTCCAATGATGGTTCGTAAGAGATTGTCCATCAACATGCTTCTCATCGCCATGGTTAGCCTACTGTGTATCTGACTTTACCCCCTCCTCCGCCGCCAAAAAAAACAAATCCCCAAGTTGATCATGTTGTCTCACTCGTGCATTCTTCTCATGCAACTAAGAGGATAAAAATTTATGTTCCCAAGCCTGAGCAAGATAAAGGAAAAGGAGTGGCCACTTCCTCCAAGTCATCCAAAGATTCCTCTGAATCTGTGTCTTCACGTCTTCATCTCAAAGATGATTGTTCTCATGTTATCAGTGTAGTCCAGCCTCAAGGTTCCAATCAGCCTAAGGATGCAATAGAAAGATCAAAAGAGGACAGCAGTGAAAGGAGGCCAAATGTCTCTGACAATAAATACAGTTTTTAATGATGATTAATGTTATTTTCTATTTAAGGAAATTATTTTTACTTTGACAATGTTTTGGACAGCAAGGATATATTTAGGTAGTTTTTGGACAACATGGATATAATGTTTTTTTTTGATATGGTCATGCTATATTCTATTGATATTAAAATGTTTGATCATAATTATGAGAATGAGAGTTACAAGGAGGATGTTTGAATCAAATGAATGGGGTTTTATATTTCATATTTGATGATTATTAAAAGAAATAAAAATGGGAGTCACAAGGGGTCCCACCTATTTAGTTATTATTTAATTAGACCCTTATTTATATATATTATTATTATTTGTCTCAACTAATTTGTTAAGATAATTAGGCTTAACTAAAGAAAGGTAGTTGAACTACCATAACTTATTGAGAAGGAATAAAAGCTCAATCAAATGAAGAGACAGGGGAGAAAATAGAAGGAGAACTTCAGCCATAAGGTTTGCTCTATACTAGTGAGATACTTTCATCTTTCATTCATTCTAAGTTTACTAGAAGAATTGACCATATTGATGACAGCAGGGTCTTATTGAAGGCAACAGGATTCAAAACTGAATCATATATTTCAGCAACTTGTTTTAAAGGTGTATGATTTATCTTTGGCAGACTGTGTGTTCTTGTCAGTTTATAAATTAAATTTTATGACTGATAAAGAATATTTTGCACAGTCAAGTGACAATATTTTGTGGCAAGTTGATCAAGATATTTAGTTTTAGTTTTCTTTTGTTGTCAGAGTCTTTTTTTATGGTTCCCATCAGAGGCTTCTAAATATGACTTTGGTCCCTACCCTTGCAGTGGTTTGTAAAGAGAATTCAGCCTTGTATCTCATAATGAAATCAATACAAAAATAAGTTTTCTGATTTCGGTCTCACATATGTATTTTGATGATCTAGTTCATTTTTTTCTTTTATCTCCAATTACACATTCATGTAAATTTTGTACACACTCATGCAATTTATGTTTAAGTTTATTTCTTTTTCACACAGTTACATATAATATACAAAACAAACCAGCCTTGGTCCCTTGTACTTAATACCTATAGATTAAGTGATTGTTTTTTTGTTGTAAGGCTATAAACCCCGGGTGACATTCCCAACTATCTTGCCTTAGCCCAGCAAGATCTTAAAATTCTTGAGTAAGGTTCCCCATACCTTTTCCTCAACATTTATTTGACGACCATACTAGGGAGATATTCCATATCTCTTTGGTTGATTGTATCATGATTATCTTTCATTTTTGTTTTTTGTATGAATACTCCTTGACTGATTTTTTCCATGACAATACCTGTTATAAGACAAACCAATATTGGAAATGGTCTTGATGACCAAACCAGCATTGCATTATCCTTATTCAACACTATTTTAGAAACTGCTAGTACTCGTGTTGAACTTGAACGCTCTTGGGAAGTGATTGAAAGGGACATAAGTATTCGTGAATTTTGGGAAGCTAGGAAAAGGAAGCCCGGAAATCAACAATAACCTCCCTTTTCCTACCTCTTTGGTCTTCATTTTCATGTCCTTTAATCCTCATATCTCTCGAAGGAGAAGAGGATTGTCCCCTGAAGCTACTCCTATTTTTGAAATAGGACAGAGGAAAAAAAAATTATCAACACAAGAAAGTGCTCTAAGGTGAACTTTATCTAATTTTGTCAGTTCACCTTTATCACCCATACCTATGACCTTTAATATGACATATGTGGGTAGTGGTAGTGGAACCGAAGGTGCCTCCTCCTCGCAACCTTGTGCTTCATAAGTAATTGGTAGGTATATATAGTCATCAATTCCTTATTCAATCCATTACCAATCCTGATGAAGTTATAAAGAAATATGGGCTTTTCCAATTCGAGGATTCTACAACCACCCCATGGCACATATCTTCTCCCTTGAATCCGGAACCTTCTACTCACCCATTACCAAAATTCAAAGAGCATTTACCTAGGTTTTCGGGAAACAATATCGTTACTACAAACGAAAACCTAGTAGCATTTTCTAATGCTTGTCATAACATAGGGGCTAATGATAACGACACTTTCATGCATTTATTTATCAACTCCCTCAAAGGGAAAGTTGCAACATATTTTTTTGATCTCCCTCCCAAAATTATTTCCACTTGGGAAGAGTTGATTTATTGGTTCAAGTCCACTTATGGACAGTCCAGTTGAGCAGTTAAGGGAATACAACAGTATTTTCATGAGTATGGTGAAACCATTAAGTCTTTTAACCTTCACTTCACCAAATTATATAATCAAATCCATGAACTAATCCATCCTCAAAATCAAGTTTCTTTCATGCTTTATTATAATGCATTACCTTCCCTTTATCATCATAGACTTTAAGAGAAGTCTATTGACAATATTGGACCAGGGATTATTTTAGGGGCTAAATTTCTCTCCTGGGCTAATTTTACAAGGTTTTTCCCAAAAGAAGATTCACTATTCTAAAAATGATTCCAAATTTTATAGGATAAAATTATTTTACCTCAAAAATCGCCAAAATATTATACAAATTGTATAAAATCCTTAGAAATTTGAATATTTTTACAAAAATATTGCCAAACATTGTATAGTTGGCATATGAAGGATAAGTAAGATTCACCAAGGTTTCTACATTTTAAAATAAATTTCCATCCTTAAAATCATCCCTAATCTTGGTTCCGCTCTTCATACTTTCCTAGAATATGAGGAGCAACTTGAAAGAACAATTCTCCCTAAGGGAGACTTGGTCAAGCAAACATATGTGTTTGTCCTCCTACAACTCGTGCAAGATATGAATAATAGGATGATAGCTTACGAGAAAAAATGAAATGCCTCTTCCTCTTCCCCTAGGGAATCTTCTTCTTCCTTAGTTCCTTTTAGGAATACTAATGAAAATACTTTTCATCCAAAGTCCATAATGTATCGCAGTTGGTGTAACTTATGTGAATAAAATCATGAATAAAGTACTTGTGAGTTTAAGAAAAATGATAGAGATAATATCTTTGGCAAAAGACCCAATACCGCAATCGTTGTTTTAGATTGGGTTGAACCAGAAGATGTTATGGTAATCAATACTAGGAATAAATCTTACACTGCCAAAGGAAAATATGATCTTCCTCGTACTTCTTCCACCCCAAGCTCATCTTCTCAAAGTACTGATACACAAGCTGTCAGAACTTCGGATAATCAAGGAGTGTATTCTCCTCTTCCCTCTTCTAAGTATAATATCCTTAACCAATTGGCTAATATCAAAGTT
>JASDQU010105386.1:249243-265965 GCA_032191745.1 Picea mariana | reverse complement strand
GGAAAAGAGTAGGATGTTGTAGGTAAGATGTCAAGTCCAACAGAGTCTAGGAAGAGATCAGGATATAAAAAATAAAAGGAATCAGAAATAAGCACATGAAAAGAATCTCTTGAACTACGATAATTAACAATGGTATTCTCAAGACATTTCTCTTCGCTTTCTTTAAAACTCTTACTCTGTTTTGGTGATGAAATCCTCAACATAATATAATGATCTGGATTTGCCTTTTCTGTGATAGATAATTCCAAATTTATGTGACAAACGTCTAGTCTTTCCTGTGGATAAAGTACATTTTGAGGACAAAGGTTTAAAGTTTCTTGTTCTAGTTGCATATCTTCTTCTCTAATCAGTTTCATAGGAGTATTAGAATGTTCAAGATGATTTTCGTCGCTTAAGTGTTCTTGAATGATGGATTTTAAATATTGATTAGAGCATGAGTTACAAGAATATCACAAGCTGCTTCTACATTTTTTTTAATTATCACATGTCCTGTAGATGTATAACTTGCTGACAGACTGGTTGAATATCCTTCGGATTGATCAAGAGTTCACAGTAGGAGGCTGAGACACATGGCTCGACAGGTGAGAGGGGTGTTGTGGGATGCTAAGGCACAGGCCTGGAGAGGTAACAAATGTTTCAACACTTGCAAACAGACCAAAACGCTCACCTCAACCGCAAAGAAAATATGAGATTTGACCTCTAAAGGACGAGCTATATCTCTGGAATGATCCAATTTCTGGGGAAACTGCCCATAATGAAGGTAAAAGGGCTCATTTCGGTTCTCGGTTTTCAAGGGATTGATCTAATTCAAAAGCGTTTGCTCAAAATAGCTCTTGCAAAAACGTGTCTCTGGTAGGCAATTACGGGGTTAACTTAGGAACTCTTCAGTTACTTCCAATTGCACATCACTGATTTCTTCCCTACAACCATCAAAGGTTAAGACAAGCTCTTGGGTGACCTGAAGATTAAAACCCTTAAACTTTTCGATGAAAATATGCCAACCATTCCTTTCCAAAACTTCCCTAGCATTATCATACGAGAGTAGGGTTTGGACGTTGTTCGGTTCGACCCTTACCACTGGAGCCATGCTGAATGGATGGGTGATTAACATAGAACACATAGGTAGGGTTTGGAAAAATGCAACAGAGCGATAGCCCTGAGCCTTATCAATACAAGTTGTGATGATTCAAATGGTGGGCAAAGTATTCAATCAAAACGTGTGTGAAGAGTTTGTGGAACCCGAGACCATGCTAAGGTGTAATGAAAATCATGCATGTTGTATGCTACCTTGGTATGCTAGGACCAAAGTACTTTGAAAACCTAAGTGCGCGCATCATATTTTGATTGCAAAGTTGGGTAAGTTTGCAGCATCGAAAAGCCAAATGTTTCATGAAAGAAATATGATTTAAAATCAAACTAAAATCAATGAAAATCGAAATGGTGGGGGTCTTTCGTTCATGCAACCAATGCTTTCTCTTAGGCATACTTAGAACCAAAAGGATCACAAACAAGGAGAGAAACATGCTCATAGAAAAAAGTCACAATTCTATAATAAATCATAAGAGCAATTTGTCTTTAAAAACATAATGGTAATCCCGGTCGCAAGTTTTCATGCTGACAGTCATGAAAACAAAGTTTGAAAAGACAATAGGTAAAAAGTGATGATTTACAACTGTCGTTTAGTGACATGCTCATGATGAGTAATAAAATTTCATAGACCCTATGTAGGCAGCTTATAAAAATAATAATTATATAATCACTGCCAACAGGAACCAAGCACCAGCGTAACTCATCCATCCTCTCAAACTTGACATGTACATACTTCACTGCCCACTTCACCACAACTACCTATCCAATGCACCTCATGATGAAAGAGTTATGTAACTTTCTCAAGCCACCTCCATGGCTACATCTAAATCTGCTATAGCCCATCACATGACCCGTCCAAGCAGGTCACTCCAAGCTCTTTGCACATTCTCCTAATCAAGGCATCCTAATTGCTACATGACTTCTTTGAATCTGCATCACTTGAGTCACACTCAAGTTTGTCAATTCTCATAGTGGAAATAGATTTCACTTGAACCACCAAGTCATCTGAATTCCCTTCAAATAAATCAACAAAACACTTGGGAAATGCAAGAACTCAAAACCATCCATACCTTCCCCAACTAAATCCTTGGTTGCACCCATGGTTCAAGTTTATTGTTTTGGACCTACACTTTCCCAAGCAACCAACCTTCTACATAAGCTCCCCTAAATCATCGCCTACAACTCCACTTCAAAAAATTGTCTAAGTTCCAAAATTTGCATGCAACTCACAGAACTCATCTCCAATGTCTTGTCATCTTCTCACCTTGATTGCTTCTTCTTGAAGAACCATGCACCCACCGGTCGACTGTGAAGTCATACTATTGTTAATCGACTTTTGTAACTCTGTGAAGAGCTACCTCATCTAAAGGTTGTGGTCGACCCACTTGCCCAAAAATGCAACTCAACTCAATTATTGTTCACAACGATGAAAAACACAAAGACATCATGATGGAAACATGCCCAAACAACCTTTTGCTACAGAGCTCCTTTGGGTCACCTCAAGTCATTCACCCAAGTGCTTCAACTTGCTACAACCCAAAACTTCTCTCATTCATGATCACTTCTACGATCACCCTCTACACAGTGCTTCTATTATCACTTATGTGGTTAGATATGCAACAAGTTATGCGAAAAGTCCTACACTTATGTGGTTAGATATGCGACAAGTTGTGCGAAAAATCCTACATTCACATGCCTCACCAAAGTGCTCGAATCACCCAATGAACTCTACACCTGGCCCCTTCAAAGTGTGCACAACAAGTCCAACACTTACTTCTACAACACATCAAACCAACCAAGTATGTGCCCATGCTATCTTTTCCATCAAGTCTGCGACAAGTTCTATGATGAACACTGTGATGAGTTATGCAATCAACCACCTTGTCCAAGTGCTTCGTTTCACCAAAAAATCTATTCTCAGCCTATACAAGGTGTGCACCTAGATCAACCTTTCATCACACTGTCAATCAAATCTTTGTCGTAAGTCTGCAAAGAACCAGTTCACTCAATCGAACTGTTCACCAAGTCTGCAAACATTACCACTGAGTTGACTTCGCAAATAACTGCCTTTCAAGTTTCTTATGATACCATCTATTGTAAAGATAATGGTGAATAGTTCAACAATCCTTCATCAAAATATGCAACTAAATTGCTCTTATACAACCTATCATCGAGATAGTGGTCAAGTCCTAACCAACCCTTTATTAAAATATGCAATGAACAAGCTCTCATAACATCTATCATCAAGATAGTGGTGAAGAGCTCACCAAACCTTCATCAAAATCTGTAATGGACAAGCTCGGATACCATTTGTCACAACCCAAGAGTGTGCCTAGCCGAATCTTGTGATCGTGCACCTCTTGAGAACAATTGACACCGCGGAATTTCTCACTTGGATACTTGGAAACACCAATGATACTTTGTCTGGACTACGGCTCTTCACCTAGAGCATACCCATACTCCGTTCTTGGCTACCAGTGAGCCACACTCCTACTCTCGTACAACTCTTGTATACTTAGACAATTTGTTAACAAATTAACACATAGTCATATAAAAGAATAATTCCATGAAACAAAGAGAACACTTGCAAAACAAAGAAGAGGAACACAGATATAGTGCGAGTGACACAAATCGTTCCTAACACCTTGCTAAGTCTTATTATTGCAAAACTATTACAACATGAGCACTACTGGCTTAGTTTACAACTTGACATAGTCACACGACTCGCCTCACCTCACCAAGACACTCATAGACAGATTCGTCACACCAAGACTCTTTGTCGAAACCATCTCCACAACCTTTTGTGGTGCACCTCAAATGTGCCCTCACTCGTAGACTCATCGTCTCTTCTCTGTTCCAATGCTTCGCATAGAGCTGTGATTCTGTCTCCTAGCATGCCTCCTCAGACATGCAACAGGACTTCCCCCAAACTCAGCCAAAAAGGTCACCTCAACTCTACCCACAAAATTACCTCAAGGTAGCACAAGTCCTCCCATGTGGAGCGGATTGGATCCTTGTGGGAGCTCGCCCCTCTTTGTCTATATCTACCTTAGAATTGTAGAGATGATCTTTCCCTCCTTGTTCTTCAAATTTGTCTTCCTTGGTTGTTTTCCCTTGTTCTTCAAATTTGTCTTCTTTGGTTATGTGCCCTTGTTCTCTTATAGGGACTCGAAAGGTCACCATCGTGAACCGTTGTGTCCTTTGGGGGTGTCACTCCCCTTCGCGAATCCATGTGTCCACATGAATCGCTGCATGCCTTTGTGGCCTTGTTTTCCCAAATGAATCTTGGTAGACGCAGTGGCCCAAACAAATCGTCGTGCTTGTCAACTGTCGTGCCCCTTGGAACTAGCCCACTGCAACCTTTATGTGCTCCTCATTTCAACACACCCCAATCTTTTGGTCACATCATAGTTGGGCAAGCCCCTTGGCTCATTCGCATGCCCAAGGCGCCCACTTGGCCAACTAGTATGAATCTTAGGTGTCAAAACAACCCCAAATTCTGATTCTGTGTCTGTGAAGACTTGGTCTTGGACGAGGATCTCCTCACCCATCTAACTGAGCACCTTACTGGTATGAAATTACATATATTGAATGTGTACTGATATATCTCACAATGTGATATATGCAATAATATATAAGTAGTACGTAATGTAAAATTGTAATTTTTCCACCAATTATATGGACAAATTTCAATGATAAACTAAAAATTAAAAATGTAAAACATGATCTCGGTGGAAACCTTATTACTTGCCATAGCTTAGCTGCACCCAGGTTCATTGAAGACTATCGAGCACGGTTATAACTCTCTTGGAGCGAGAATTTCTCTTACCTGTAGGCCAGCTATATAAGTGGTAGATAATGCTCGCCAATCTAATTGAACAGTTGCGAGGTTGTATCGTCAACTGACAATCCCTGGACTAATTAAAAAGAAAAGTACGAGTCCATCATAGCACAATGGTTATACTAGTAGGACAAAATTACATAAAAGAAGTGAAGCTTAATTCTGAAATTGATTGTTTAGCTCGTCCTTCTGTTTTTTTAACTGTTGCTTAACGTTCACGTAATTATTTACAAGAACGAAAAAGCTACGGGAAGATCAGGCGGTCCTGCAGGTATGTTGATTCGCTACCAAGTTTTTGGTTGCCCGCGACTCTGCATGAGTCGGATTCGTTATAGAGAGCAATGTAGTTTATGCCATATGGAGTCATGTAGAAGGAGGAGCAACAAAAAGTTGTCTAAACATTTTATCTTTTGGTTTTTTTTTGGTAAGAATGGGTCGAGTCCGGTAATGTAAATTTGGACAAAATCTCTATTTTCTATTATTTAAATTGCCTTTCTTAATACATAAATGGATTCACTGTGCTGAAAAATTCCTGGGGGATTATAGAGATTTTGTCCAAATTTACATTGCTGGATTCCGGCCAATTCTTGTCAGAAAACCCAAAAGATAGAATGTTTAGCCACTCAAATCAATTCAGCCTGCTGAAAAAGATCCAATCATTCATCACCGAATTTCGATCAAAATCAAACAAAAAAAATGACCAAAAAACCTCCAAAAGATAAAAAGTTTAAAATACTCTATAAAACAGGTTGGAACAGGTTGCTCTTGTGCTCTTGTGGGAGGGGCCCTCTTCTTCCGTGGTACTGGTGGATTTAGCGAGAATTTTTAGAAATGACATATGTTTGTATTATAAGCTCCAAAGCTCCTCCCTGTTCATGCGTACTCGAGTACGAAAATAGTATGGCATGGTTTTGCAACTTGCATTATAATAACATATGGTTCATACATTGCAATTGGATAAAGCAGGTGCCATCAATGGGAAGATTTGTTTATTCCAATTTTCAAAGTTTGTGTTATTAATTTACACATTTTGAGTTGGGAAAAGTTGTAAGCCATCCCGAGCAGGCCTGGATTTTGACGTCCCAGCCTCACAGGACGTATGTATTTCCACTTTCTAAACGTACTTGACAGCCGGTTTTAAATGCAGAACGTAGAAAATGACGTGAAGCTTAAATTAAAAACTGTCATTTTGATGTCTGCGAATCTGTATAAACCGTCAAAATTTTTGAAAAGATGTAGACAGCGTACCAGATAATTGAACGGAAGTTTGCAGTGCTGCAGGTAAGGCATTAGGTTTTTTTATTTTCTGGACTACCCGGTTGCTATATTTCTTTATTTTATTAAGTTGATGAAATTTCTGTATTTGTGAGGTGTAGGCTTTAAAGGCACGAGCTGACAAGATGATGAAGAAATAATGGCGGTATTAAAAAGAAGGGTAGGGTGAAGCTGCTGAACAGGCTAGGTAAGTTTTACATTTTTTGGATAAAGAAAATTGTTTTTTCGCAGCAGAATCATTCTTTTTCTTCGAGAACGTGCAGTGAGGAGGTTAAATATACTAACCATGAAAGAGACGAGTCTCAGAAAATTTCACTTATAGTGGAGCTTTAGGAGTGTCTTAAACTAAATAAGATTAAACGCCTTAAATATTTGCAGTTTTAAGGTTTTAGCAAGTTGAAAAAAAATATTAGTCAATTTATATTTATGTAATGTAACATATTAATTGATTGATACATTAATAATGTTATATAATAATTTATTAATACATTATTGGATTAGGTTTCTAGTTTAAATTCTCACATTAATATCAATATATTAATAATACACTAATAAAATAATATTTTATTAAAATAATAATATATTGAACTTAATGTATTTAGTAAATATTATTAAAATATAATACATTAACAATTAATAATATATTATTACATTATTATAATGTATAAATTAAAGTATTAATATATTAATAATGTAATGTATTAATTAATTAATACATTAATAAGTAATACATTGTTAAAGTATTGATATCCTAATAAAGTAATACATTAATAATACATTATTAAATCATACATTAATACTGCATTATTAAAATATTAATATATTTATTGAAAATGATTGTGGTTGACCATGATTATGGTTTCTTATGTTCATAATTATGAATGACATTGATATTATTAATTAATATATTTTTAATAAATACATTACTAAGTATTAATATATTAAAACTTTAATAAAGGATTAACACATTATTACATTAATATAATGTATAAATTAAAGTAGAAATTTAAGTTAATGTATAATATAACATATTAATTAATTTATACATTAATAATGTAATGTATTAATTAATTAATACATTAATGTATAATGTAACATATTAAAGTACTAATACATTAATAATGCATTTTATTAATTAATTAATACATTAATACATTAATTGACAATGACCACCATTGGCTGACTATGGTTGACCATGACCATACTTAACTATGGTCGATCATGACCATTGTTAACATCCCTATAATTTCACTATGCATGACCTTCACTATGGTTGACCTTGGTTGAGCACGATCAACAATGGTTAACCATGTTTGACAATTGTTGTCTATAGATGATCATGGCTACTCATGACCATGACTACATATGACATTAATACATTAATGTATATGGAAATGTATTAATTAATTAATTAATACATTAATACATTATTAATTAATGCATTGCTAAAGTATTAATACAATAAAACATTAATTAAGTAGTAATACATTTTTAAAGTATTAATACATTAATAATGCATTATTTTTTTGGTTTGTAAATTCATTATTTATTCCACTAAAAATATAGATTAAAAATACAGTAGTAGTACATTCAAGAGGTCTGGAATGAACTAAGAGGGAGGTGGAAGAGTCATTGAGAGAGATTGACTAAAAATTTCTAAAGACCTGAGACTGCCCTTACTAGGAAACTAGGAAATCAAAACTTGGAAAAATAGCCTGCCCCATAGAGGTAAACTAGGCTCTCAAAAATGAGACCAAAAGTATTTGTAGTGCTTGACATGTCATAAAAATTGGAACTAAACAAAATTATAAGAAACCTAAAAACTAAAATTGAATGAAAATTAACCAGGTGGGCCCCCTCAGGGGGTTTCTTCTACAATTGGTTACCCGACGAAGTCGTTGTCACTGGAGGAGCTGATGGAGCTGTATTGCGCTTCCTTGGTGGGAAGTCCCATGGTTTTGATGAAGGAGGATGGAGGTGGAAAATCATTGTGCTGGAATTTCTGCATGGGGGGGCAATTCTGGACGTCACCTGCTTGTGCACCTTGCATGCTTGATTGAGCCCCTATTTTCTTCCTCCATTTAGAATATGAGGGGGTTGGGTTATTTTGATGGTCATCCGAGGATGGTGAATGGGCTCTAGAAGAATGTGGAGAGTTGGAGGGACTTTGAACTAACACACCAGGAAGACTAAGAAGGGAGTGAGTTGAAAGATTTTTTACCGTCCAATAGCTCTTTCATTGCCTTTGAGTGTGTTGGGTTGTAGGATGAAAGATGGCCATTTCCTCCTCCGAATTATCTAACAATTTTCGGATAGATCTTGGGACCAAACGATCATATCCCTCCGAACTAACTAGGGTGGGATGAAGATGTGCACTGGTCGCTCTACTTCCACGACCTCACCTCCCTAGGAGGGGGGTGACACGTATGTGACTGGGAATTGCAGGAACCCCAGGGAAACCTATGGAGAAACTAAGGTGTTTTCCACGACACCGTGCAGAACTTGTAGCTGCCATCGATGAACTGAAACAAGAGTAGGGTCAGAATGATAGTGTTGGCAAGATAAAAACAACCATAGGAGCTCTGTGTATCAGGAATATTTCTGCCGAGCAGAAGTGCAAGCCATAGTCTGTGCCAAATGAGACGAAAATGGAAGTTTCCAAAGTTGAAATGGAAATTTCCTTGGGCAACCAATGCTCACACCATATTGTAGAGACAAATTCATTTCCATCGTACCTTGTCGCGTTTGGAGCTTCCTTGTAATGACTAGTGGAGTAAATACTTGGGGCCTCGAGTACAGCATGCACTTAACTTGGATAGGATGAGAGAGGAGCGGGAGCTAGGTTACCATCGATCAGAATGTTGGAGGCGTCATGAGTGGAGGCCAGGTGTACCAGACTAGCACCCGCATCCAAGCAGATTAATAATGCATTATTACATTAATGTAATGTCTAAATTAAAGTATTAATTTATATTAATGTATAATGTAACTTATTAATTAATTGATACTTTTTTTCCCTACAAAAATAGTTTACTTGTTATTCAATTGAATCAAATGAAACTTTCCAATACATATAGTGAAACTAGGCTCGAAACCATTACAACATACTCATTATGAGCTTAACATGTCATTTTTGTGGGAATTGAACCCCGATCGGGAGGATAACAATCATTCCTCACAATGATCCAAGCTAAACCCAATTGACTAATTAATTAAGTCATACTTTAATAATGTAATGTATTAATTTATTAATACATTGCTAAAGTATTAGTACATTGACCTCACTGACCTTAGTAATACATTATTAGGACTTTAATGACCTTACTAATACATTACTAAAGTTTTAATACATAGCCTTGGTAAAGTATGAATACATAACCTTAATAAAGTATTAGTACATAGCCTTAGTAAATAGCCTAGGTGTCGAACATAGCATATGTATTAATACGATATTAACACATAGTATTAATACTATCGCAATGTCACCATAAGGTCAAAACCTTGTCGTCACGAAGCTATGTTCGTCACATTGTGATGACAAGGCGATGTTTGTCACATTGAAACGACATGACATTTGCATCGCATTGCGATGACATGATATGTGCGTCAGATTGTGATGACATGATATTTGCATCACATTGTGATGAGGGGGCTATGTTCATCACAATGAAACAACAAGGTTATGTCTGTCAAATTGTGATGACAAGGCTATGGTCGTCGCATTTCGACGACATGATATTTGCGCCACATTGTGATGAAAGGATATTTGCATCATATTGCGATGACATAATATTTGTGTCACATTTTGATGACATCATATTTCTATCACATTGTGACGACATTATATTTGTGTCACATTGTGATGAGTATGCCATTTTTTTCACAATGTGACGATAAGGCTATGTGGGCTATGTTCATCACAATACGACAATAAGGTTATGTTTGTCACATTGCGATGACAAGGCTATGGTCATTTCTTTGCAACGACATGATCTTTGTGTCACATTGCGATGATAGGATATTTGCATCATATTGTGATGACATAATATTTGTGTTGAATTATATTCTCATTGATGTCAAAGGATCGATGTCAAGTAGTGTCATTGTATCATTGATGTATTGATTGTTGGTTCATGGTGTCATAATGTATTATCATGGATTGATGTATAGAGAAGATGATGTAAAGTTTGGTCATTGTTATCTTGTGATGGTTGATAGGAAGTACCAAATGGATGAACTCCAAAGTGGTCCCCTTTTGGTGAAATCCTTCACAAGAAGACACTTTGTGAAATCCAAATTGTTAAGTGGTTGATTCATCCTACATGTGTGTTTAAAGAACCCAAGGATTGATTGTGGAATATTGTAATGAATATCCATGAATTTGTAAGTGAGACTACTCTAGATGGATAGTGCTCGTCATTCCATTTCCAGTGATATGTGAAACATTAGATAACTCCACACAGTTAGAGAGTTATGGCCTTGTGAAGTTGGAGAACCCTCATGTGTTGTCTAGAAGCCCCTAGAAAGTCAAAGAAGTCAAATTATTCTAGAATTTCCTAGAAGATGTTGACAAGTCAAAGTGGTTAGTGATGGGTTAAGTGGTTGCAACAAGAAAACAATTAAAAACAAATTAGTTGAAACTAGAAGTGGAGAATTCAACGTTTGTAGAAATGTGGGTGAGACATGGACAAAGTGGGTTAGAAGTGGACAAAGTGGTTAGAAGTGGGTTAGAAGTGGACAAAGTGGTTAGAAGTGGGTTAGCCCATAAAAGAAGGAAGTTGGTTAGAGTTGGTTAGATGAGGAAGCTACTTGGAGAAGTATAAATAAGAGAGAAATGATCTCTTGTGGGAGTGAATCTATTGAGCATATTCAAGATCTATTCTTGGTGAAAGATTCATTGCAGGTACTCTTGGAAGTTCCATAAGTCCGAAGTATTAATGACAAAAGTTTCAAAGTTTTAGAAATACTGAAAAACCTTAGTTTCTAAGATGTACATGGGATATCAGTCTAATAGGGTGTGTACATACACATGCTATTAGTATAATATGGTGCGTACATATGCAGGATGACAGTATAATATGGAGCGTACATGAGGAAAAGCCATAGAATCTTGAAAAAGTGCTGGTGCCAGGTTCCTGAAGTCTGAAGCAAGTTTCCAGAATAATGGTCTACTGGTTCAGATGTGCTATACAAGATATGGTATGGTTATATGTTGTCTTCGTGATTATATTTTCTCATGGTATGGTGAATGCTCGAGGCATTCTTTGTATGGTTGTATTGATGTCTAAATATGGTAGTTAGTTGGTTGAATAGTTCAAATCTATTTTGATTAAGGAATATCCATTAATATGTAATGATGTATTGTTGAGGAGCATGCATAGGTTTTTAGATGGCATAGATATGTTCGTGATTGGTTATGGTATAGATTGGACAATGAAAGGTAGAGTGCAGTGACAAGATCATAAGTGGTTGTGACAGAGGCAGAAAGGGTCTGAAGGGTCAGAAGGTTGAAGTTTCATAAACCCTAATTTTTGAAAGTATACCCAGGTTGAAACTGGGACATGACACATACATATGTGTTCTACAGTATAGTTAGACCACGCACATACATGGTTGTAGTATAAATAGGTCGCCTACATGTTGAAAAATTGGTATCTATTGAGGATTGATTCCTCTTCTCAGTTGGCGCTGAGATTTGCAGGCTAGGTATTGCATTGAGAATTGGTACTCTTGTGGAGTTGTTGCTGAAAAACCCCCAAGAATTGTAGTCCATAATATAAAATAAACTTATGCATATATCTTGTGTTCCTTCTGGTAATGGATTATTGATGATATTTTCTATTGATATATGTTTAGATACAACTTGTTATAAATGAAAGTAATGAATTATGATTAAATGGTGATTACTAACAAATGTGTTTTTGTAAAGGAGTGAAAAGATTCCTACACTGATTCACCCCCCCTCTTAGTTTGGTGAATGTGTCCAACAATTTGTGTCACATTACAAAGACAAGATATTTGCATCACATTGTGACAAGGAGGCCATGTTTGTCACAATGTGATGACAAGGCTATGTTCGTCACATTACGATGACAAGGATATGGTCGTTGCATAGTGATCATAATATATTTGCATCACATTGGGATGATGAGATATTTGGATCACATTGTAACAACATAATATTTGTGTCACAGTGTGATGACAAGGCTATGTTCATCACATTGTGATGAGAATGATATGTTCGACACATTGGTACAACAAGGCTATACTCGTCAAATTGTGATGACAAGGATATGTTCATCACATTGCGATGACAAGGCTATGATTGTGACATTGTGATGACAAGGTGTTGACACTTGAATCTGTTGGCACCGAAACAAGAACCTCATGAGGATGTAAATCCCCCTGCATTTTTATAGAGGTGGTACTCCTCTTTAATATTTTATCGGGACTCTAAATCTTCATAATAAGGGACTTTGCAGAAGTCTGTTATGGTAATCAAAGAAATATAAAAAACAACATGAAAAAAAATGGTTTTTTTTTTCTTTTAAAGAAAGTTCTCGAGAAATGGCGAGGAATGACAGACTTCATACATTTAAAAATATAGAAAACATTTCCCCACATCCATCATAATTAAACTAAAGATTTATGATCACATAAAAATGAAAAGAAGATGGTCTGCAAGCATAAGAGAAATTCAACACACTGAACATGGGCAGCTCAAACAAATATAATGATAGATCAATCTAAAATACTGTATACTCAAAACTTAGAGTTACAAATCACAGTGAAAACTGATCCCAAAATAACTCTCTTGAAATTTCTAAAAACTATATAAAGTCTCTTACATATTCTTTGGAATTTAAAATGTGTTTTTCCTTAGGAATAGTATTGAGGCTCCCATGGACCATAAAGAAAATAGAAACAATAATTAATATTGTAAAAGGAGGATTGTGGGCGATAAAATAACAACAAGACCTGGAAAGAAGAAAAGATAAGTTATCAGACTTCGGTTAAACCTTTCTAGTCAAAGAAGCAGGGTAACTGGGTGAAGGAATTGATAAATAAAGAAATATTTTATCAACATAAACTTTCTATGATGGTCTCTTGTGTCTTCATCTGCTTGCTCGTGTCATTTTATTGTCTTCATCGACGGTTACAAGAACTGTCTCAATTGTTTCTTTCCCTTCTAGAAATTCTCATACAAGTTTCTTCTTGAAACATTTCCTTTAATTAGTGCCTCATTAATGAATTCACATCATTAATACAAGTATATTGAAATTGGGTCCCTCTCCTTTTTTTAATAAAAGTTTTAATTAAACTTTTATTTTTTGAAATTTAATTAATTTCCCTTTAAAAGAGGCTGATTGTGTTTTAATTCTTTGGGAATTATAATAAATTTTTTAGCCATGGAAATAGTTTAATAAATTATCTTCATCATCTTATATTTCCAACTATATAAAAAATTTCCAAATACGTCGCCTGGATCTCAAGATATGAGCTCATGAAGTTGAGTTGTCATGCATGCCCATTAAAAAATGTAGCTAACTGATATTTTAATTTTTTAGAAAAATGTATAAACTTTCAGCACTTTAATACTGTACCACCATATTCTACATCAAAATACCTTTCCAATGGTATAAATTGTGTTGCAAACAGAGTTCGAGAGGTCAAGATATAACCTTTGCAAGATCGTGACTTCGCCACCGTCGATCAAGTTTGATTGGTAAATGTGGACCCTTGATTTAATTTCGACATCCTTTGTTGAATTTCAAATTTTATTTATTATTCTTATCCCACATGTATGAGAATAAAAGATTTTTAGTGGTATATAATGTTAAGTGTAACATACACTTGACAAGAAATAAATAAGAGATGAGACTATGGAGCTTAGAGGATTCGACCCTTGGAAAATTGTCTAATATAATAATAATTTTGCATGCCCAGGCAATGACCAATATTTACAATCAGCAATGATGAGTAACCCAACCAAATGTTGCCACATTTCATCACTCGGTAGGCCAACAATCTTCCAATAAGAATCTTCCATATTTCATCCAATATGATCATGCCATGTGTCACTTTTTTGTATGCTGACACATGTCTCCATTAATTAGTTTGCATGTGGGTATATCTCATTGGTTAATAAAGTTCCATGTGTCACTTGGAGATGTTCCTCATAGAAATTAGGATAAGAAAAATATTATTAAAATAATATGGCTGGTTTGCGGGGTTATGTGAATGCGGAGGTAGGTGAGAATCTTATAAATCATCGCGAACCTACAGTAAGACATATTAAGAAATAAGTATGAAAAATTCAAGTGGATAGGAGAGGAGAATCAGTGGGACGGACTTGCACCTGATATATGAAAGAAATATTATATCAACAACCCGTGAACCCGTGATAACTCATATATTTGGCTAATTGTTGGAGGAGTTACACAATAAAGATTAGTAAAAGGAGTTGTGTGCATTATGAAGGTGGTAGAAGTCAAAGTGCATTTTGAGGGTACCAGAGATAAAACATAATCTTAGGAAATATCACCAACCCGCCAACCTATGGTAAGCCATAGTAAATAAGAATAAGTCTAGAAAGTATATAATGGGTCATCTGAAATATGGAAAATATAAAAAATGAAAAGAACTATATGAGAAATAAAAGAATTATGTGATATTTGGGAAAGGAAAAATGGAAAAAAAAGAAGTGGAAAAATGGGATAATGAAAATGGAAAGGAAAATAAAGGAAAAGGGAAATGAATGTGAATGTGGAAAGGAATAAGGAAAAATGGCTAAGTGTGGAAAATGGTAAGGGAATATGAAAGTAATGAGACAATGGGAAAAATGACTAAGTATAAATGAGAGAATGAAAAAAGGTGAAGGGAAAAGAGAGGAGAGAACATGTCACTTAGAACATTTTTCATCTTTCTTCTTGTAATACCTCCATTGGACTTCTGGACATAAGTAAATGTATCTTGGTCATGGAGACTCTAATTTTGATTCCATGAAATGCTATGAAATGTATGGTGAAGATGATACCAAGGGCTATGAAATGAACATATAATAGTTCGAATATATTCATCTTCCAATATTATTTTGTTTTTATTGTTCTAAGAGTGGGAACATATAGATGACCAAATTTTGGTCAACAACTGGCTACAACTGCGGGATAGTGACCCCTTGTGGGTTGCTGAGAACACCATAATATCAAGACCAACTACCTTCTCCATTGCACTATGAAGTCATATTCAAAATTAATACCTTAAATTATTCTTATTTCATGGAGTTACCTTCAAGTTTTACTGCAAAACTGAACTGAAGAAACAAAATATATACATACATGATCAACCTACCCTAACCTAATTGAAAGAAATGGGAACCTTAGGTATAGGAATATCTCCAATGCATCCATTCGAGTATCCCATTGACTTGTGAAATGGGCTCCAGTAGTAAGAAAAATATTGGGGTTGCTACCATTAAATCAGGAGCATGCCCAAAATGTACCACAATGTGATTGAGCAATGTGTACAAAAGACTTGTTTGTGTTGGCGGGCTGACAATACTTTTGAACCAATATTCAATATAATATACTCTTCGCTTCCCCAGAGTGTTGATATCTTCAATCAAATGAGAAATGTCTTTCTTGAAAATATTCATTTTTTCTTCTTTTTCGACATTCAAGATTATTGTTTCATTGGCGGTGTCTTGGAAATTCTCTTATTCTATGCAATAACTATCTTCTTTATTCTCAAAATTGTTTTCCTCCACCAATTATTCTTTATTTTAACTAATTTTTTCTTGCATATTCTGTGGAGAATTTTTAATTTCGTCCTCATATGGAGTATATGAGATGTTGATATCCTTTTCTTGGTCTTTGGAATTCTTTCCTTCATTCTCAGCAACAAGATTTGATTCAGAAAGGTCTTGCGATGTTTCATGATATTCTTCTTTTGAATCATTCATTTCATCATTTTGTGTCCATGTGGGAGAGGGTGGGTGGGAAACAACATTTAAAATATCAACAAAAACGTATGAATGCACCTTTGGGATAAAATTTTCTACAAATGAATCTTCTAACACATCCCATATAGTAATGGAGTTAGACATTAATGAACTATACCATTCAAGAGCATCCTCTCATAGAGTTTGTAGGAATAATCTACATGTAACATTGTCTTCAACGAAGTTGAAATCATAATATGTACCTTTAAAATTAATCAAGTGTTGTTCTTCATCTTCTGAAGCATCCCCAAATAATGTAGAAAAAATTTCAATAGGAATATTGGGCATTTGAAAGTCTATTTTTGGTATATTTAAAGGGGTATTATGAAATCACCTCATTCTTTGAGTATTTCTCCCTTATGTTGAATATTGCAAAGCCATTGATAGGCCTGATCAACAATATAAAGAAGCATTATAACATGAATGAAACCCTTAATTTTGAATTTTTTTCAATGGAGTTTCTAGGGAGTTCACTCTCTCGAATAGTTGGTGCTTCTCGTTGTTGAAATATACACTC
>JASDQU010105386.1:209032-241216 GCA_032191745.1 Picea mariana | reverse complement strand
TCGCCAATCTAATTGAACAGTTGCGAGGTTGTATCGTCAACTGACAATCCCTGGACTAATTAAAAAGAAAAGTACGAGTCCATCATAGCACAATGGTTATACTAGTAGGACAAAATTACATAAAAGAAGTGAAGCTTAATTCTGAAATTGATTGTTTAGCTCGTCCTTCTGTTTTGTTAACTGTTGCTTAACGTTCACGTAATTATTTACAAGAACGAAAAAGCTACGGGAAGATCAGGCGGTGCTGCAGGTATATTGATTCGCTACCAAGTTTTTGGTTGCCCGCGACTCTGCATGAGTCGGATTCGTTATAGAGAGCAGTGTAGTTTATGCCATATGGAGTCATGTAGAAGGAGCAGTAACAAAAAGTTGCCTAAACATTTTATCCTTAACATTTTATCCTTTGGGTTTTTTTGGGTAAGAATTGGTCGAGTTCGGCAATGTAAATTTAGACAAACTTTCTATTTTCTATTATTTAAATTGTCTTTTTGAATGCATAAATATATTGAGCGCGCTGAATTTTGTCCAAATTTACAATGCCAGATTCCTGTCAATTCTTGTCAGAAAACCTAAAAGGTAGAACGTTTAGCCACTCAAATCAATTCAGCCGGTTGAAAATCCATGGAACACGGCCACTCAAATCTACAGATCCAACCATTCATCACCGAATTTCAATCAAAATCAAACAAAAAAAATGACCAGAAAACCTCCAACTCCAAAAGATAAAACGTTTATACTCCTCTATAGAACAGGTTGGTCTTGTGGAAGGGACCCTCTTCTTTCGTGGTACTGGTGGATTTAGCGAGAATTTTTAGAAATGACATATGTTTGTATTATAAGCTCCTAAGCTCCTCCCTGTTCATGCGTACTCGAGTACGAAAATAGTATCGCATGGTTTTGCAACTTGCATTATAATAACATATGGTTCATACATTGCAATTGGATAAAGCAGGTGCCATCAATGGGAAGATTTGTTTATTTCAATTTTCAATGTTTGTATTATTGATTTACACACTTTGAGTTGGGAAAAGTTGTAAGCCATCCCGAGCAGGCCTGGATTTTGACGTCCTAGCCTCACAGGACGTATGTATTTCCACTTTCTAAACGTACTTGACAGCCGGTTTTAAATGCAGAACGTAGAAAATGACGTGAAGCTTAAATTAAAAACTGTCATTTTGATGTCTGCGAATCTGTATAAACCGTCAAAATTTTTGAAAAGATGTAGACAGCGGACCAGATAATTGAACGGATGTTTGCAGTGCTGCAGGTAAGGCATTAGGTTTTTTTATTTTCTGGACTACCCGGTTGCTATATTTTTTTATTTTATTAAGTTGATGAAATTTCTGTATTTGTGAGGTGTAGGCTTTAAAGGCACGAGCTGACAAGATGATGAAGAAATAATGGCGGTATTAAAAAGAAGGGTAGGGTGAAGCTGCTGAACAGGCTAGGTAAGTTTCACATTTTTTGGATAAAGAAAATTGTTTTTTCGCAGCAGAATCATTCTTTTTCTTCGAGAACGTGCAGTGAGGAGGTTAAATATACTAACCATGAAAGAGACGAGTCTCACAAAATTTCACTTAAATATTTGCAGTTTTAAGGTTTTAGCAAGTTGATAAAAAATATCAGCCAATTTATATTTATGTAATGTAACATATTAATTGATTGATACATTAATAATGTTATATAATAATTTATTAATACATTAATACATTATTGGATTAGGTTTCTAGTTTAAATTCCCACATTAATACTTAGTAATACATTATATAATGTAACATATTAAACTATTAATACGTTAAAATATACACTTATTGATTGATATATTAATACTGTAATGTAACATTAATTTAATGTATTAATTAATTCATACATTACATTATTAATTAATACATTACCAAAATATCAATATATTAATAATAAACTAATAAAGTAATACATTAATAAAATAATAATACATTGAACTTAATGTATTTAGTAAACATTATTAAAATATAACACATTAACAATTAACAATATATTATTACATTATTGTAATGTATAAATTAAATTATTAATAGATTAATGTGTAATTTATAAATTAAAGTATTAATACATTAATAATGTATTGTATTAATTAATTAATACATTAATAAGTAATACATTGTTAAAGTATTGATATCCTAATAAAGTAATACATTAATAATACATTATTAAATCATACATTAATACTACATTTACTCTTTTAGGACTAACTTTTCCTCAAACAATCTAAATGTTCTTTTGGTGCCTTTGAAGTCGAGTACTTGGGTCATATTTTTGGCAAGATAAAAGATTGAAGCTATGTAGGATTGGCTTCACCCAAAGACTCTCAAAATATTGCATGGATTTCTGTGTTTAACATGCTATTATCACAATTTTGTTAAGAATTATGGAAATATTGTGACACCTCTCATTGCTCTCCTTAAAAATCATTTTTTCACTTGGACTCTCTCAGTTGATCAGGCCTTTCAAACCTTGAAGGTGACCATGTGCACCACTCCAATCTCGACCCTTCCAGATTTCACAAAGACCTTTGCCTTGGAATGTGATTCCTCTCAGAGAGGAATTGGAGTAGTCCTTACGCAAGATGGTCAACCTTTGGGTTTTACCAGAAAAAAAATATCAGAGCAGCATTTGGGCCAACCAATCTATGGAAATGAAATGTTGGCTATTTTCCATGCAGTGGATCTTTGGCGCCCTTATATATTGGGGAAACACTTCCAAATTAAGACATATCATCAAAGCCTCAAGTATTTTCTGGAACAACACCCTTTCTCCCCAGAGAAACAAAAATGGGTGACCAAGCTCTTTGGATATAATTATGAGATCATTTACAAGAAAGACAAATAAAATGTGGTTGTTGATGCACTTTCAAGAAAATATGAAGATGAAGGGTCCCTTTTTTCCCTCTCCTTCATTGCACTAGATTGGCTCCAAGATGTTCGCTAGGAATGGCTACAAGATCCCAAAATTACGCATCTGGTCCAACAATTGTAGGCCAATTCTCTAGTTTCCCTAGGGCACTCTTGGCACAATGATGAGCTTCACTACAAATGTTGTTTGTATTTAAATAAACAATCACAAATTAAATCCACAGTACGCTATGAGCTTCAGGCTACACCCATAGCTGGGCACTCAGGGTTTACCAAAACCTATGACCAGGTCAAATGTTCTTTTTTCTGGGATGGTATGAAATAGGATGTTCACAATTTCGTGGCAGAATGTGATGTTTTTCAACCCAACAAGGGTAAAATAGTCAAAGATCCTGGAACACTACAACTGCTTCCGATTCGACCTTCTATTTGGAGGGATATCTCTATGGATTTTATTTTGAGATTACCTAAATCGAGAAATAAATCAGTCATCATGGTGGTCGTTAATTGTCTTTGCAAGTATGTTCATTTTTGTTCTCTTCAACACCCATTTCCCCCCTTCACTATGGCTTAACTTTTCATGGATCGGGTCTTCAACCTTCATGGCATGCCTCATTCTATTATTTATGATCAAGATCCCACTTTCATGAGCAATTTTTGGCAAGAACTATTCAGGCTACAGGTCACCCAATTGCATCTCAGCACAACTTATCATCCTCAGACTGATGGTAAAACTAAAGTTGTCAACAAGTGTTTGGAGACATATTTGAGGTGTTTTTCATCGGAAAGGAAAAATCAGTGGGCTCAATGGTTATCACTAGCTGAGTGGTGGGACAACAGTTTTTACCATACAACTACCTGCATGACTCCTTTTGAAGCAGTGTATGTACAAAATCCACCTTTAGTTCTCTCATACCTTCCAGGTGTCTCGAAGTTCCAGGAAGTTGACCAAATGCTTATAGTTCGAGAGGCTATTATATGTAACCTCAAAGAGAATTTGGTCATGGCCCAGAATTGCATGAAGCAATAGGCAAATCAAGGTCACTCTAAACGTCAATTTACTGAAGGAGACTAGGTGTTTCTTCAATTGAAATCTTATAAGAAAACTTCCCTCGAGGCTAACCATTGTTAGAAACTGGCGCCCAAATTTTATGGTCCTTATACCATTCTCAAGCATGTGGGACAGGTGGCCTATCGGTTAGCGTTTCCTAGTCATTCTAAGCTACATTCTGTTTTTCATGTCTCCTTCTTAAAGAAGGTGATTGGAACTAAGTGTGAAACTCAAACTAGCCTTCCCGAGTTGGATGAAGAAGGCTCCATTTGGTTGCAACCACTAGCAGTTTTGGACTAGCGTGAACGTCGTCTGCATCAGTGCACCATCAAGGAAGTGTCAGTCTAGTGGAAAGATACAACTCCGGTAGATGTCACTTGGGAACCAACTACCATTCTGCAACAATTTCCTCATCTCAAGCCTTGAGGAGAAGGTTGTTTTTAAGGGGGAGTACATGTTAGGGACCTATCCTCCCTAACCCCTTACATAGGTAGAATAATATATTTCCATGTAATAAAGGGCAATATTAATAAATCCTAGCAATAAGTAAGAATAAGTCAAATGTAAGAAGACCTAATAGAAGCTTTCGCTTCTAGAAGGATCTTCCTCTAGATTTTTCTTTTGGATAAACAAATTTAGTATAAATAGGAGTAGAGGGTATGATAAGTTTTTTCTTGTCTATTATTGTAATATAGCTATGCTATGTTGGAGGTTACCCCCTCGAAGAAGCAAGTAAACATTGTTATCATTAATCGAGAAGCTCTTTCTGGTGTTATTCTAGTATTGTTCTAGTATTGTTATGGTTATATCATTGTTGTTATGCCATTTCTAGCTAAAATACTTTTGTTCTGCATACTATTTTATATCTGGAATACTACACTCACTTAGATTTAGACCTTGTAAGAATTCACTCACAAACACTTTTCAAACCATCTTTGATACCAACTTGATCCAAAAAATCCTTAGATGCTTATTAATCTTAAATACACAATAACATCTATTTGATATTCGAAAAAAAATGATTGTTTTGACTGCTTGCGGATTAAATCTGAAATACTTATCTATCCCATTACACTTTATTGATAAAAAAATTGCAAAATAATTGAGCGTAAATAGAAAAACAATATTAAAATCACATACACAAGTTTGATAACAGAATTCACCCGATTTGGGCTACATCTTTAGGTCTGTTTCCAATAGAAACCTCCTTATTAATACTCACATGCTTGTGTTTTACAATGACCTTTTTTTGCATTACTCAAAATAAAAAACAGAGTCCACCATTGAATTCCTTGTGAAAAATCATGAAAAATAAGTATAAATTTCTTAAAATTCCATGTCGGAACCCTGTGGCATGCATTACAGTGCAATGTCCTAGTCTAGGTACCCTCGAGTACAAGCTTTGAGACTATACTCTGCATAATTATGAGTGTCTCCTTTCCTCGAGTCGCATGCCATTAAATAGGGTGTGAGTCCTTTAACCACCATCCAAAAGTATTAAGTATTTTGTTCGGCGGTTTCTAAACAAACCCCACACCTTTGCAACATTGGTTAAGATTGTTAACATATATGTGGCAGGTCATGGGGTCAAACCCCATCGACCATGCCATAATTGTATGGTGTGGTTATAACCGTATGGCATAAGATATAACCATATATTATATTAACATGCGATGAAAATAGTTTAACAACCTCCATGCTAGTGTTATGGTCACATTACAATACATAAAATCGACATTGGGGGCTTAGGCCCTTGGCCATTTTTTTCCACGGACTAAACCATTACACAAACTTAAATACAAATGGTTCTACTAATGGTTAAGGAACAATGCAATGGTGTGATAGTTAGGACATTGGTTTGGTTAATGGGAGACCTAGGTTCATCCTCCAGGCTCCAAAAAGTTTTGATAAATATTACACATTAATGGCCAATGGGAGGCTGCCATGTGGCAACCTCTCATTGGTTGATCTCTTCCACGTGTCGATAAATGATTGGTCCACCTATATGTACAGTATGCCAAAAAACTTGCACAATCAACGTATGATCATGCCACGTGAAAACTCTGGGTGTGTCCACGTCACCCTTGTAGTGGTGAAACATGTCACCTTGACCCCTTTGACTTTGACTTTTGACCTAGTTGACTTGAACTTTGACCAGCCATAACTTTTGCATATGAACTTTGTTTGAGATGATTTTTGCATCGTTGGAAAGCTATCTCTGAGCTCTACGCATTGATGGAATTTTAGAAAGAATGTGTGATGATTGAATTTTGATCATTTTTGAATCCTTTTAGACCTCTATGAGCATTTTGGATCCTCCTAGACCTCTGTGAGCATTCCTAGATCCTCCTGGATCATTTTTGTCGACTTCAATACAAAATGTTTCCTAAGTGTTGAACTCCTCGTGACTTACTACTGCAATCACATTGTATCCAACAATTGCATCCAAGTCTTGAGATGTGTCTTCCCATGCCAAAACTTGTGTTTTATACCACATCTCTATCACTCCATCCAACTCCAAAGACTAATGGAAGTGTACACCTTTTCCTCGCTATTGTTTCCATCGTCAGATATTCATCAAGGTGATCATCTGCAATGTCTAAATGCTGCACTTTGGGCCTATTGGTGCATCTGTACTCTTGACCCCCTTGTCATGTTGTTGTTCTCTCCCAATTCATGAACTGGTTGAATGGTCAATTCAACCATCACACTCCTTGAGACTATGCACCCTCATGCACAAAATGGTCACTTCCTTTTGTAATTTGGTCCATATGCACAACCCTCAGACCAAGGCAAGGTTTCTCCTCACCTTGTTGCACTATGAAGTCACTTCAAAAAAATGTCTTATGCGAAAACTTGACTCCAATTTCCACCTCATGGCATAGTGACCCAATATTTACACTAATAACTACGCGTCCAAATTGCCTTTGCCTCATTACTTCATCACTCGACTATGTTATTATATGTATTTCCACACAATCCTCCAAATGAAGGAAAGTCCTTAACTTTCCTCCTTTCATCTAGTCACCTCCTGCAACTCAATATCTACGATGAGTGTAGCCAACGTTCCTACACTCCTCAAACGTCCCAATGAATCGTCCAAAGTGGTCCAAGTAAAATGAGTCACCTCAAATAAATTTTATGCTTTAGGCATGTTTGCACCATTACTTCTACCAAACCCAACCAATGACCCCATTGAATATCTGAGTTAGCGCCATCATCTACAAGTCACCAAGGTGTGCTCTACCTCATCCAATGTCCCATACCAAAGGCGAGTGAAAACCACCCAATTCACTTGGTCTGTGTTATGTACATTTGGGTTGACTGCCAACAATTATTTGTTGACTTCTTTGCTAACTCCATCCATCTATTAGAATAAAACTATCTTGCACTTTCTAGAAGTATTCAAACTATGGCACTGCCATCATTACTGTCAAGTCTTTGCATGATCCAAAACATCTAGTTAAGGAACCAAGCATCAGGGCACCTCATCCATCCTCTAAAACTTGACACGTACATACTTCATTGCCCACTTCACCACAACGACCTATCCAATGCACCTCATGGTGAAAGAGTTAGGCAGCTTTCTCAAGCCACCTCCATGGCTACATCTAAATATGCTATAGTCCATCACATGACTCATCCAAGCAGGTCACTCCAAGCTCTTTCACATTCTCCCAATCAAGGCATCCTAATTGCTACATGACTTTTTTTAATCTGCATCACTTGAGTCACTCTCAAGTTTGTCAAGTCTCACTGTGGAAATAGATTTCACTTGAACCACCAAGTCATCTCAATTTCCTTCAAATAAATCAACAGAACACTTAGGAAATGCAAGAACTCAAAACTAGCCATACCTTCCACAATGAAATCCTTGGTTGCACCCATGGTTCAAGTCTATTGTTTTGGACCTACACTTTCCCAAGAAACCAACTCTCTACATAAGCTCCCCTAAATCATCGCCTACAACTCCACAAATCTACAAGACCTTCGTTGTGATACAAGGTCGAGTCCATCCGTCCACTTCAAAAAATTGTCTAAGTTCCCAAATTTGTATGCAATTCACACAACTCATCTCCAATGTCTTGTCATCTTCTCACCTTGATTTCTTCTTCTTGAAGAACCATGCACCCACCGGTCGACTGTGAAGTCATACTATTTTTAACCGAATTTTGTAACTCTGTGAAGAGCTACCTCGTCCAAAGGTTGTGGTTGACCCACTTTCCCAAAAACGCAACTCAAATCAATTGTTGTTCACAACGATGCAAAACAAAAAGACATCATGATAGAAACATGCCCAACCAACATTTTTCTATGGAGCTCCTCTGGGTCACCTCAAGTTGTTCACCCAAGTTATTTAACTTGCTACAGCCCAAAACTTCTCTCATTCATGATCACTTCTATGATCACCCTCTACACATTGCTTCTATTATCACTTATGTTGTTAGATATGCGACAAGTTGTGCGAAAAATCCTACGTTCACATGCCTCACCAAAGTGCTCGGATCAGCCAATGAACCCTACACTTGGCCCCTTCAAACTGTGCACAACAAGTCCGACACTTGCTTCTACAACACATCAAACCAACCAAGTATGTGCCCATACTATCTTTTCCATCAAGTTTGTGACAAGTTCTGCGATGAACACTGTGATGAGTTATGTGATCACCCACCTTGTCCAAATGCTTCGTTTCACCAAAAAATCTATTCTCAGTCTATACAAGGTGTGCACCTAGGCCAACCTTTCATCACACTATCAATCAAACCTCTGTCGTAAGTCTGCAAAGAACCAGTTCACTAAATCGAATGGTTCACCAAGTCTGCAAACATTACCACTGAGATGACTTTGCAAAGAACTGCCTTTCAAGTTTCCTATGATACCATCTATTGTCAAGATAGTGATGAATAGTTCAACAATCCTTCATCAAAATATGCAACGAAATTGCTCTTATACCACCTATCATCGAGATAATGGTCAAGTCCTAACCAACCCTTTATTAAAATATGCAATGAAGAAGCTCTCATAACATCTATCGTCAAGATAGTGGTGAAGAGCTCACCAAACCTTCATCAAAATCTGCAATGGACAAGCTCATATACCATTTGTCACAACCCAAGAGTGTGCCTAGCTGAATCTTGTGATCGTGCACCTCTTGAGGACATTTGACACCACGACATTTCTCACTTGGATACTTGGAAACACCCATGATACTTTGTCCAGACTATGCCTTTTCACCTAGAGCATACCCATACTCCGTTCTTGGCTACCAGTGAGCCACACTCCTACTCTCGTACAACTCTTGTATACTTAGACAATTTTCTAACAAATTAACACATAGTCATATAAAAGAATACATCCATGAAACAAATAGAACACTTGCAAAACAAAGAAGAGGAACATAGATATAATGTGAGTGACACAAATCGTTCCTAACACCTTGCTAAGTCTTATTATTGCAAAACTATTACAACATGAGCATTGCTGGCTTAGTTTACAACTTGGCATAGTCACATGACTTGCCTCACCTCACCAAGATACTCATACATAGATTCGTCACACCAAGACTCTATGTTGAAACTATCTCCACAACCTTTTGTGGTGCACCTCAAGCGTGCCCTCACCCGTAGACTCACTGTCTCTTCTCTGTTCCAATGCTTCACATAGAGCTGTGATTCTGTCTCCTAGCATGCCTCCTCAGACCTGGAACAAGACTTCCCCCAAACTCGGCCAAAAAGAAGGTCACTCCAACTCTACCCACAAAATTACCTCAAGGTAGCACAAGTCCTCCCATGTGGAGCGGCTTGGATCCTTGTGGGGGCTCGCCTCTCTTTGTCTATGTCTACCTCAGAATCGTAGAGATGATCTTTCCCTCCTTGTTCTTCAAATTTGTCTTCCTTGGTTGTTTTCCCTTGTTCTTCAAATTTGTCTTCTTTGGTTATGTGCCCGTGTTCTCTTATAGGGACTTGAAAGGTCACCATCGTGAACCATTGTGTCCTTTGGGGGTGTCACTCCCCTTCACGAATCCATGTGTCCACATGAATCGCTGCATGCCTTTGTGGCCCTGTTTTCCCAAATGAATCTTCGTAGATGCGGTTGCCCAAACAAATTGTTGTGCTTGTCAACTTTCGTGCCCCTTGGAACCAGCCCACCCCAACCTTTGTGTGCTCCTCATTTCAACACACCCCAATCTCTTGGTCACATCATAGTTAGGCAAGCCCCTTGACTCATTCGCATACCCAAGGTGCCCACTTAGCCAACTAGTATGAATTTTGAGTGTCAAAACAACCCCATATTCTGTGTCCGTAAAGACTGAGACTTGGACGAGGATCTCCTCACCCATCTAACTGAAAACCTTACGGTTATGAAATTACATATATTGAATGTGTACTGATATATCTCAAATATGATATATGCAATAATATATAAGTAGTACGTACTGTAAAATTGTAATTTTTCCACCAATTATATTGACAAATTTCAATGATAATCTAAAAATTAAAAATGTAAAACATGATCTCGGTGGAAACCTTATTACTTGCCATAGCTTAGCTGCACCCAGGTTCATTGAAGACTGTCGAGCACTGTTATAACTCTCTTGGAGCGAGAATTTCTCTTACCTGTAGGCCGGCGATATAAGAGGTAGATAATGCTCGCCAATCTAATTGAACAGTTGCGAGGTTGTATCCTCGACTGACAATCCCTGGACTAATTAAAAAGAAAAGTACGAGTCCATCATAGCACAATGGTTATACTAGTAGGACAAAATTACATAAAAGAAGTGAAGTTTAATTCTGAAATTGATTGTTTAGCTCGTCCTTCTGTTTTGTTAACTGTTGCTTAATGTTCACGTAATTATTTACAAGAACGAAAAAGCTACGGGAAGATCCTGCAGGTATATTGATTTGCTACCAAGTTTTTGGTTGCCCGCGACTCTGCATGAGTCGGATTCGTTATAGAGAGCAGTGTAGTTTATGCCATATGGAGTCATGTAGAAGGAGCAGTAACAAAAAGTTGCCTAAACATTTTATCTTTTGGGTTTTTTTTTGGTAAGAGTAGGTAGGCAATGTAATTTTGCACAAACTCTTTATTTTCTATTGTTTAAATTGTCTTTCTGAATGCATAAATAGATTGAGTGGGCTGAAAAATTTTTAGGGGATTATAAAGATTTTGTCCAAATTTACTAGAGATTTTGTTCAAATTTACATGGCCAGATTCCTGCCAATTCTTATCAGAAAACCTAAAAGGTAGAACTTTTAGCCACTCAAATCAATTCAGCCTGCTGAAAATCCATAGAACACCGCCACTCAAATCTACAAATCCAACCATTCATCACCGATATTTCGATCAAAATCAAACGAAAAAAGTTACCAGAAAACCTCCAACTCCAAAAGATAGAACGTTTATACTACTCTAACAGGTTGGTCTCTAACAGGTTGGTCTTGTGGGAGGGACCCTCTTCTTCCGTGGTACTGGTGGATTTAGCGAGAATTTTTAGAAATGACATATGTTTGTATTATAAGCTCCTAAGCTCCTCCCTGTTCATGCGTACTCGAGTACGAAAATAGTATGGCATGGTTTTGCAACTTGCATTATAATAACATATGGTTCATACATTGCAATTGGATAAAGCAGGTGCCATCAATGGGAAGATTTGTTTATTTCAATTTTCAATGTTTGTATTATTGATTTACACACTTTGAGTTGGGAAAAGTTGTAAGCCATCCCGAGCAGGCCTGGATTTTGACGTCCCAGCCTCACAGGACGTATGTATTTCCACTTTCTAAACGTACTTGACAGCCGGTTTTAAATGCAGAACGTAGAAAATGACGTGAAGCTTAAATTAAAAACTGTCATTTTGATGTCTGCGAATCTGTATAAACCGTCAAAAATTTTGAAAAGATGTAGACAGCGTACCAGATAATTCAACGGAAGTTTCCAGTGCTGCAGGTAAGGCATTAGGTTTTTTTATTTTCTGGACTATCCGGTTGCTATATTTCTTTATTTTATTAAGTTGATGAAATTTCTGTATTTGTGAGGTGTAGGCTTTATAGGCACGAGCTGACAAGATGATGAAGAAATAATGGCGGTATTAAAAAGAAGGGTAGTGTGAAGCTGCTGAATAGGCTAGGTAAGTTTCACATTTTTTGGATAAAGAAAATTGTTTTTTCGCAGTAGAATCATTCCTTTTCTTCGAGAACGTGCAGTGAGGAGGTTAAATATACTAACCATGAAAGAGACGAGTCTCACAAAATTTCACTTATAATGGAGCTTTAGGAGTGTCTTAAACTAAATAAGATTAAACACCTTAAATATTTGCAGTTTTAAGGTCTTAGCAAGTTGATAAAAATGTCAGTCAATTTATATTTATGTAATGTAACATATTAATTTATTAATTGATTGATATATTAATAATGTTATATAATAATTTATTAATACATTAATACATTATTGGATTAGGTTCTTAGTTCAAATCCCCAAATTAATACTTGGTAATACATTATATAATGTAATATATTAAACTATTAATACATTAATAATGTATTAATACATTAAAATATACACTTATTGATTGATATATTAATACTGTAATATAACATTAATTTAATGTATTAATTAATTCATACATTACATTATTAATTAACACATTACTAAAGTATCAATACATTAATAATACACTAATAAAGTAATACATTAATAATACATTATTAAATCATACATTAATAATATATTATTAGAATATTAATATATTTATTGAAAATGATTGTGGTTGACCATGATTATGGTTTCTTATGTTCATAATTATGAATGACATTAATATTATTATTTAATATATTTTTAATAAATACATTACTAAGTATTAATACATTAAGACTTTAATAAAGTATTAACACATTATTACATTAATATAATGTATAAATTAAAGTAGAAATTTAAGTTAATGTATAATATAACATATTAATTAATTTATACATTAATAATGTAATGTATTAATTAATTAATACATTAATACATTAATACATTAATTGACAATGACCACCATTGGTTGACCATGACCATACTTAACTATGGTCGATCATGACCATTGTTAACATCCCTATAATTTCATTATGCATGACCTTCACTATGGTTGACCTTGGTTGAGCACGATTGACAATGGTTAACCATGTTTGACAATTATTGTCTATAGATGATCATGGCTACTCATTTCCATGACTACATATGACATTAATATATTAATGTATATGGAAATGTATTAATTAATTAATTAATACATTAATACATTATTAATTAATACATTGCTAAAGTATTAATACAATAAAACATTAATTAAGTAGTAATACATTTTTAAAGTATTAATACATTAATAATGCATTATTTTTTTTGTTTGTAAATTCATGATTTATTTCACTAAAAATATAGATTAAAAATCTAGTAGTAGTACATTCAAGAGGTCTGGGATGAACTGAGAGGGAGGTGGAAGAGTCATCGAGAGAGATTGACTAAAAATTTCTAAAGACCTGAGTCTGCCCTTACTAGGAAAATAGGAAATCAAAACCTGGAAAAATAGCCTGCCCATAGAGGGAAACTAGGCTCTCAAAAATGAGACCAAAAGTATTTGCAGTGCTTGACATGTCATAAAAATTGGAACTAAAGAAAGTTATAAGAAACCTAAAAACTAAAATTGAATGAAAATTAACCAGGTGGGCCCCCTCAGGGGGTTTCTTCTACAATTGGTTACCTGATGAAGTGGATGTCACTGGAGGAGCTGATGGAGATGTATTGTGCTTCCTTGGTGGGAAGTCCCATGGTTTTGATGAAGGAGGATGGAGGTGGAAAATCATTGTGCTGGAATTTCTGCATGGGGGGGAATTTTGGACGTCACCTGCTTGTGCACCTTGCATGCTTGATTGAGACCCTATTTTCTACCTCCATTTAGAATATGAGCGGGTTGGGTTATTGTGATGGTCATCTGAGGATGGTGAGTGGGCTCTAGGAGAATCTGGAGAGTTGGAGGGACTTTGAACTAACACTCCAGGAAGACTAAGAAGGGAGTGGGTTGAAAGACTTTTTACCATCTAATAGCTCCTTGATTCCCTTTGAGTGTGTTGGGTTGTAAGATGAAAGCTGGCCATTTCCTCCTCCGAATTATCTAACAATTTTTGGATGGATCTTGGGACCAAACAATCATATCCCTCCCAACTGACTAGGGTGGGATGAAGATGTGCACTAGTCGCTCTACTTCCACGACCTCACCTCCCTAGGAGGGGGGTGACATGTATGTGACTGGGAATTGCAGGAACCCCAGGGAAACCTATGGAGAAACTAAGGTGTTGTCCATGACACCCTGCAGAACTTGTAGCTGCCACCGATGAACTGAAATAAGAGTAGGGTCAGAGTGACAGTGTTGGCGAGATAAAAACAACCATAGGAGCTCTGTGTATCAAGAATAATTCCGCCAAACAGAAGTGCAAGCCATAGTCTGTGCCAAATGAGACGAAAATAGAAGTTTCCAAAGTTGAAATGGAAATTTCCTTGGGCAACCAATGCTCACACCATATTGTAGAGATGAATTCATTGCCATCGTACCTTGTCGCGTCTGGAGCTTCCCTGTAATGACTAGTGGAGTAAATGCTTGGGGCCTCGAGTACAGCATGCACTTAACTTGGATGGGATGAGAGAGGAGTGGGAGCCAGGTTGCCATCGATCAGAATGTTGGAGGCGTCGTGAGTGGAGGCCAGGTGTACCAGACTAGCACCCACATCCAGGTAGATTAATAATGTATTATTACATTAATGTAATGTCTAAATTAAAGTATTAATTTATATTAATGTATAACGTAACTTATTAATTAATTGATACTTTTTTTCCGTGCAAAAATAGTTTACTTGTTATTCAATCGAATCAAATGAAACTTTCCAATACATATAGTGAAACTAGGCTCGAAACCATTACAACATACTTATTATGAGCTTAACATGTCATTTTTGTAGGAATTGAACCCCGGTCGAGACGATAACAATCATTCCTCACAATGATCCAAGCTAAACCCAATTGACTAATTAATTAAGTCATACTTTAATAATGTAATGTATTAATTTATTAATACACTGCTAAAGTATTAATACACTAATACAATGTTACATTTTAATAATACATTAATAAAGTAGTAATACATTGACCTCACTGACCTTAGTAATACATTATTAGGACTTTAATGACCTTACTAATACATTACTAAATTTTTAATACATAGCTTTGGTAAAGTATTAATACATAACCTTAATAAAGTATTAGTACATAGCCTTGGTAAATAGGCCACATGTCGAACATAGCATATGTACTAATTTGATATTAACACATAGTATTAATACTATCGCAATGTCACTATAAGGTCACAACCTTGTCGTCACGAAGCTATGTTCGTCACATTGTGATGACAAGGCTATGTTTGTCACATTGAAATGGCACGACATTTGCATCGCATTGCGATGACATGATATTTGCGTCAGATTGTGACGACATGATATTTGCATCACATTGTGATGAGGGGGCTATGTTCGTCACAATGAAACAACAAGGTTATGTCCGTCAAATTGTGATGACAAGGCTATGGTCGTCACATTGCGACGACATGATATTTGCGCCACATTGCGATGAAAGGATATTTGCATCATGTTGTGATGACATAATATTTGCGTCACATTTTGATGACATAATATTTCTATCACATTGTGACGACATTATATTTGTGTCACATTGTGATGAGTATGCCATTTTTGTCAGAATGTGATGACAAGGCTATGTGGGCTATGTTCATCACAATACGACAATAAGGTTATGTTCATCACATTGCGACGACAAGGCTATGGTCATTTATTTGCAACGACATGATCTTTGTGTCACATTGCGATGATAGGATATTTGCATCATATTGCAATGACATAATATTTGTGTTGAATTATATTCTCATTGATGTCAAAGGATCGATGTCAAGTAGTGTCATTGTATCATTGATGTATTCATTGTTGGATCATGGTGTCATAATGTATTATCATGGATTGATGTATAGACAAGATGATGTAAAGGTTGGTCATTGTTATCTTGTGATGGTTGATAGGAAGTACCAAATGGATGAACTCCAAAGTGGTCCCCTTTTGCTGAAATCCCTCACAAGAAGATGCTTTGTGAAATCCAAATTGTTAAGTGACTGATTCATCCTACATGTGTGGTTAAAGAAACCACGGATTGATTGTGGAATATTGTAATGAATATCCATGAATTTGTAAGTGAGACTACTCTAGATGGATAGTGATCATCATTCTATTTCCGGTGATATGTGAAACATCACATAACTCCGCACAGTTAGAGAGTTATGGCCTTGTGCAGTTGGAGAACCCTCATGTGTTGTCTAGAAGCCCCTAGAAAGTCAAAGAAGTAAAATTATTCTAGAATTTCCTAGAAGATGTTGACAAGTCAAAGTGGTTAGTCATGGGTTAAGTGGTTGCAACAAGAAAACAATTAAAAACAAATTAGTTGAAACTAGAAGTGGAGAATTCAATGTTTGTAGAAATGTGGGCTAGACATGGACAAAGTGGGTTAGAAGTGGACAAAGTGGTTAGAAGTGGGTTAGCCCATAAAAGAAGGAAGTTGGTTAGAGTTGGTTAGATGATGAAGCTACTTGGAGAAGTATAAATAAGAGAGAAATGATATCTTGTGGGAGTGAATCTCTGGAGCATATTCAAGATCTATTCTTGGTGAAACATTCATTGCAGGTACTCTTGGAAGTTCCATAAGTCCAAAGTATTGATGACGAAAGTTTCAAAGTTTTAGAAATACTGAAAAACCTTAGTTTCTAAGATGTACATGGGATATCAGTCTAATAGGGTGTGTACATACACAAGATATTAGTATAATATGGTGCGTACATACGCGGGATGACAGTGTAATATGGAGCATACATGAGGAAAAGCCATAGAATCTTGAGCAAGTGCCGGTGCCAGGTTCCTGAAGTCTGAAGCAAATTTCCAGAATAATGGTCTACTGGTTCATATGTGCTATAGAAGATATGGTATGGTTATATGTGGTCTTCATGGTTATATTTTCTCATGGTATGGTGAATGCTCGAGGCATTCTTTGTATGGTTGTATTGATGTCTAAATATGGTAGTTGGTTGGTTGAGTAGTTTAGATCTGTTCTGATTAAGGAATATCCATTAATATGTAATGATGTATTGTTGAGGAGCATGCATAGGTTTTTAGATGGCATAGATATGTTCGTGATTGGTTATGGTATAGATTGGACAATGAAAGGTAGAGTGTAGTGACAAGATCATAAGTGGATGTGACAGAGGCAGAAAGGGTCTAAAGGGCTAGAAGGTTGAAGTTTCATAAACCCTAATTTATGAAAGTATACCCAGGTTGAAACTGGGACATGACACGTACATATGTGTGATACAATATAGTTAGACCACATACATACACGGTTGTAGTATAAATAGGTCGCCTACATGTTGAAAAATTAGTATCTGTTGAGGATTGATTCCTCTTCTCAGTTTGTGCTGAGATTTGCAGGCTAAGTATTGTATTGAGAATTGGTACTCTTGTGGAGTTGTTGCTAAAAAAACCCAAGAATTGTAGTTCGTAATATAAAATAAACTTATGCATATATCTTGTGTTCCTTGTGGTAATGGATTATCGATGATATTTTCTATTGATATATGTTTAGATACAACTTGTTATAAATGAAAGTAATGAATTATGATTAAATGGTGATTTTTAACAAAGGTGTTTTTGTAAAGGAGTGAAAAGATTCCTACACTGATTCACCCCCCCTCTTAGTTTGGTGGATGTGTCCAACAATTTGTGTCACATTACAAAGACAAGATATTTGCATCACATTGTGACAAGGAGGCCATGTTTGTCACAATGTGACGACAAGGCTATGTTTGTCACATTGCGATGACAAGGATATGGTCGTTGCATAGTGATGATAATAGTGATGATAATATATTTGCATCACATTGGGATGATGAGATATTTGGATCACATTGTAACGACATAATATTTGTGTCACAGTGCGATGACAAGGCTATGTTCATCACATTGTGATGAGAATGATATGCTCGACACATTGCTACAACAAGGCTATATTCATCAAATTGTGATGACAAGGATATGTTCGTCACATTGCGATGACAAGGCTATGATTGTGACATTGTGATGACAAGGTGTTGACACTTGAATCTGTTTGCACCGAAACGACAACCTCATGAGGATGCAAATCCCCCTGCATTTTTATAGAGGTGGTACTCCTCTTTAAGATTTTATCGGGACTCTAAATCTTCATAATATGGGACTTTGCAGAAGTCTATTATGGTAATCAAAGAAATATAAAAAATAACATGAAAGAAAATGTTTTTTTTTTTTTTTAAAGAAAGTTCCCGAGAAATGACCAGGAACCGCAGAATTCATACATTTAAAAAGATAGAAAACATTTCCCCACATCCATCATAATTAAACTAAAGATTTATGATCACGTAAAAATAAAAAGAAGATGGTCCGCAAGCATAAGAGAAATTTAACACACTGAACATGGGCAGCTCAAATAAATATAATGATAGATCAATCTAAAATACTGTATACTCAAAACTCAGAGTTACAAATCATAGTGAAAACTGATCCCAAAATAACTCTCTTGAAATTTCTAAAAACTATATATAGCCTCTTACATATTCTTTGAAATTTAAAATGTGTTTTTCCTTAGGAATAGTATTGAGGCTCCCACGTACCATAAAGAAAATAGAAACAATAATTAATATTGTAAAAGGAGGATTGTTGGGGATAAAATAACAAAAAGACCTGGAAAGAAGAAAAGAGAAGTTATCAGACTTCGGTTAAACCTTTCTAGTCAAAGAAGCAGAGTAATTGGGTGAAGGAACTGATAAATAAAGAAATATTTGATCAACATAAACTTTCTATGATGGTCTCTTGTGTCTTCATCTACTTGCTGGTGTCATTTTATTCTCTTCATCGATGGTTACAAGAACTGTCTCAACTGTTTCTTTCCCTTCTAGAAATTCTCGTACAAGTTTCCTCTTGAAACATTTCCTTTAATTAATGCCTCATTAATGAATTCACATCATTAATACAAGTATATTGAAATTGGGTCCCTCTCCTTTTTTTAATAAAAGTTTTAATTAAACTTTTATTTTTTGAAATTTAATTAATTTCCCTTTAAAAGAGGATGATTGTGTTTTAATTCTCTAGGAATTATAATAAAATTTTTAGCCATGGAAATAATTTAATAAAGTATCTTCATCATCTTATATTTCCAACTATATAAAAATTTTCCAAATACGTCGCCTGGATCTCAAGATATGATCTCGTGAAGTCGAGTTGTCACGCATGCCCATTAAAAAATGCAGCTAACTGATATTTTAATTTTTGAGAAAAATGTATAAACTTTCAGCAATTTAATACTGTACCACCATATTCTACGTCAAAATACCTTTCCAATGGTATAAATTGTGTTGCAAACAGAATTCGGGAGGTCAAGATATAACCTTTGCAAGATCGTGACTTAGCCACCGTCGATCAAGTTTGATTGGTAAATGTGGACCCTTGATTTAATTTCGACATCCTTTGCTGAATTTCAAATTTTATTCATTATTCTTATCCCACATGTATGAGAATAAAAGAGTTTTAGTGGTATATAATGTTAAGTGTAACATACACTTGACAAGAAATAAATAAGAGAGGAGACTATGGAGCTTAGAGGATTCGACCCTTGGAAAATTGTCGAATATAATAATAATTTTGCATGCCCAGTCAATGACCAATATTTACAATCAGAAATGATGAGTCACCCAACCAAATGTTGCCACATGTCATCACTCGGTAGACCAACAATCTTCCAATAATAATCTTCCATATTTCATCCAATATGATCATGCCATGTGTCACTTTTTGTATGCTGACACGTGACTCCATTAATTAGTTGGCATGTGGGTATATTTCATTTGTTAATAAAGTTCCATGTGTCACTTGGAGATGTTCCTCATAGAAATTAGGATAAAAAAATTATTATTAAAATAATATGGCTGGTTTGCGGGGTTATGTGAATGTGGAGGTAGGTGAGAATCTTATAAATCACTGCGAACTTGCGGTAAGACATATTAAGAAATAAGTGTGAAAACTTCAAGTGGATAGAAGAGGAGAATCAGTGTGACGGACTTGCACCTGATATATGAAAGAAATATTATATCACCAACCCGTGAACCCGCGGTAACTCATATATTTGGCTAATTGTTGGAGGAGTTACATAGTAAAGATTAGTAAAAGGAGTTGTGTGCATTATGAAGGTGGCAGAAGTCAAAGTGCATTTTGAGGGTACCAAAGATAAAACATAATCTTAGGAAATATCACCAACTCGCCAACCTGCGGTAAGCCATAGTAAATAAGAATAAGTCTGGAAAGTATATAATGGGTCATGTGAAATATGGAAAGAAATATGGAAAATATGAAAAATAAAAAGAAATATATGAGAAATAAAGGAATTACGTGAAATTTGGGAAAGGAAAAATGGAAAAATGGGATAATGAAAATGGAAAGGAAAATAAAGGAAAAGGGAAATGAATGTGAATGTGGAAAGGAATAAGGAAAAATGGCTAAGTGTGGAAAATGGTAAGGGAATATGAAAGTAATGAGACAATGGGAAAAATGACTAAGTATAAATGAGAGAATGAAGAGAGGTGAAGGGAAAAGAGAGGAGAGAACATGTCACTTAGAACATTTTTCATATTTCTTCTTGTAATACCTCCATTGGACTTCTGGACATAAGTACATGTATCTTGGTCATGGAGACTCTAATTTTGATTCCACGAAATGCTATGAAATGTATGGTGAAGATGATACCAAGGGCTATGAAATGAACATATAATAGTTCAAATATCTTCATCTTCCAATAACATTTTGTTTTTATTGTTCTAGGAGTGGGAACATATAGATGACCAAATTTTGGTCAACAACTGGCTCCAACTATGGGACAGTGACCCCCTCTGGGTTGTTGAGAACACCAGAATATCAAGACCAACTACCTTCTCCATTGCGCTATGGAGTCATATTCAAAATTAATTCTTTAAATTATTCTTATTTCATGGAGTTACCTTCAAGTTTGACTGCAAAAATGAACTGAAGAAACATATATGCATACATGATCTACCTGCCCTAACCTAATTAAAAGAAATGGGAACCTTAGGTATAGGAATATCTCCAATGGATCCATTCGAGTATCCCATTGACTTGTGAAATGGGCTCCAGTAGTAAGAAAAATATTGGGGTTGCTACCATTAAATCAGGAGCATGCCCAAAATGTACCACAATGTGATCGAACAATGTGTACAAAAGACTTGTTTGTGTTGGCGGGCTGACAACACTTTTGAACCAATATTCAATATAATATACTCTTGGCTTCCCCATAGTGTTGATATCTTCAATCAAATGAGAAATGTCTTTCTTGAAAATATTCATTTTTTCTTCATTTTCGACATTCAAGATTATTTTTTCATTGGCGATGTCTTGGAAATTCTCTTCTTCTATGCAATAACTATCTTCTTTATTCTCAAAATTGTTTTCCTCCAATTATTCATTATTTTGGCTGATTTTTTCTTGCATATTCGGTGGAGAATTTTTAATTTCGTCCTCATATGGAGTATATGAGATGTTGATATCCTTTTCTTGGTCTTTGGAATTCTTTCCTTCATTCTCAGCAACAAGATTTGATTCAGAAAAGTCTTGTGATGTTTCATGATATTCTTCTTCTGAATCATTCATTTCATCCTTTTGTGTCCATGTGGGAGAGGGTGGGTGGGAAACAACATTTAAAATATCAACAAAAATGTATGAATGCACCAAGTTGGGATAAAATTTTCTACAAATGAATCTTCTAACACATCCCATCTAGTAATGGAGTTAGGCATTAATGAACTATACCATTCAATAGCATCCTCTCATAGAGTTTGTAGGAATAATCTACATGTAACATTGTCTTCAGTGAAGTTGAAATCATAATATGTACCTTTAAAATTAATCAAGTGTTGTTCTTCATCTTTTGAAGCATCCCCAAATAATGTAGAAAAAATTTCAATCGGAATATTGGGCATTTGAAAGTCTATTTTTGGTATATTTAAAGGGGTATTATGAAATCACCTCATTCTTAGAGTATTTCTCCCTTTTGTTGAATATTGCAAAGCCATTGATGGGCCTGATCAACAATATAAAGAAGAATTATAACATGAATGAAACCCTTAATTTTGAATTTTTTTCAATGGAGTTTCTAGGGAGTTCACTCTCTCAAATATTTGGTGCTTCTCGTTGTTGAAATATACACTCAACACTGAGAAGGTGGGGGTNGTAGATATAATATATTTCTTTTATTTATTTAACTTGTATGAATACATATAAAATAAATCCTTTAATATCTTCAACTTCAACTGAATATGAGAGATCCTAATCTCTAATACAAGACCCAGCTTGTAGTTCTCAGATCGAACTAAGAAATGAGGAATAAAACCCTCATAACAAGACCCATCTTGTTAATCTTAGATCCAACTGAGATGTGAGGAATCCAACCCTCATAACAAGAATCAACATGTAAACATGCACCAAACTGATAGAATGAACTTCCATTCAATCCATTATATATACATATATTTAATCCACCAAGACACCCTTAGATTCACCACCACTTCTGGTTTATATAGTATTTCAAACGGTATAAGATTGAACCAATGTGTCTTTTTTTCCAAAAACCATTGCACCTCTTCATTTAACTGACTAATAATGATTCAAACTTTGTTCTCATGAGTTGATCACAGATATTGATCAACTCATTATATCATTCTCATGTCTATGTTGCACCCTCAATTTGCTAATAGATCATGTTCGATCTTTTATCGATTCGATGTATTGGTATGGTGTTAATTCTTTTTTGAATTACTCTACAGACCTTAAGTTGTTTACATAAATGAAATATGTATGAGGTTCTTCCTTCAACCCAATGTTTAAATAACCATGGGCTTATCCATTTTAAGCATTGTTTATAGAGCCTCTTCTTTCACCCTTATTCCTCTATCACAAGACCAATGTTTGGAACCAAGTCCTCTGGACTTTGGCCTCCTTGCATTTAATCAGAGTAATACTTCCTGAAGTAAACTTTGTCAAAGTACATATGAGTACTCTCTGTTGACATATTTTTCATATTCTCTTCGTCTAAGAACCAAGGGCTTAACTCATTTTTTTGTGTAGTTATTGAACTTGGCCCTCAAGTTTATTTTAAGAACCTTCAGATGAACAAGAGCTAGGACTGTTAGAATTAGGCCAATAAGAGCTCCAACTCTTCGGGTATTTAGGATTATTGGAGTTTTCAAACCTTCTATCCTTCTGGAGTAAATTTCATCGAATTGCGTATACTCTATTCATTAGTATATCAGATGGTCTATTTTAATCTTCCTTTGAATGGATGATCCTGGCTTACCCAGAGGCTTCAACAAAATCAACGATCATAACTTAATCAGGAGTTGAGATCTATGGTTTGTGCTCTTTCAACATATTTGAGCTTTAACACTTGACCACTGTGCATTTTAATCTTGAGTTGATGTGTGTCATAAAATTCAACAGTACAGATCATTGGGTGCTTCCTCCACCAAGTTAATATTCATGTACATTACTATTGTGCTATTGGATCTCGACTATGGATATTCCTACTCAATGGAGGGTCAGATCTTATTTCAGAGATTCCACACTCTGGGACTCTGGGTTACTAGAACTATGAAGTAGTTCAATTGCTTCAGAGTTTTACCTACCGAATAAGTCATAAAACGACAGTGACCACTTGTTGTTGGTTAACATCTCATGCTTACACTATTCTTCCACTACGCTTGATCTAACAGCCATTAGATATCTTGGAAGATCTTAGATCAATCACCAGCATTAGTTCGTGACTTCAAACTTCAAAGATTCAGGCATTTTTGCAGGTAGGAGAAGATGGATATCCTCGGAGGTTGTAGTCCCACAGTGACATGGTATGCTACCGTCACCTAGGTTGACATGGACCCATAGTATGTGTGCCACGTGTCACCTTGATTTATGAATTTCACATTCCTTATGTGCCACATCGACCTTACCCCATGTCACCATCTGATTGGGCCACATGCCATTTTTGTTTTCTGCCACATGTCTACCTCCTAGATCATGGATTTGCACTTCATGGCTTCGTTACTTCGAGGCTCTGAGAATTTTTCACTTTTTATATCAACCTTCAAACATCTTTGAAGTGTCGAATATATATATACCATCGTAGATCTTCAATTGTCTTGATCTAATGACCTTTGTTTATTCTGAAACTCCAGGGTTCTGGATTTCTGGATTCAACTGAGCTATTTATCACCGAATTAGATCAAGGGTAGATTTGACCGTGCTCTAACATTTTTTACTCCATATAAATGGTTGAAGGGATTTCTTGATCCAAAGGTTGACGAGAGTTCATGATTCTGAGGCTTGAGCCTTCGGGTAAACTTACTTGTTTTAGACTCCTTTTCTCCAGAGTGGTCAGTGCCGTATTTTTGACCACCTGATCTAACGGCTCATATTTCTTCCGAGGATATCTTAGATCAATGGTATGCATGAGTTCATTTAATCTAAGACTCCAGGATATTGTGGCTTACCCATTCCTTCCACTAAACTCGACCGAACGATCACGATAGATCCCGAGCTCATCTAATGATTGTTGTAAGCCGATCTTTTACAAAAGGATTTTTTCACTCCCAGACCTCTATCTCCTATGTTACTTCAAACGCGCCATCTCTTCTGAGCTTTAGGAACATCAGATATCTATTGATCCTATTGTGATCAACACTAATCATGAATTGCTTTTTCCCCAAGGTGATATTCCTCAAGGTGATCTTCCTTTTATTCTTATCATTGTACATGTTGGACTCATGTTGCCATCAATGACAACACACAATCAATAATTCCAACAATCTCCTCCTTTGGAATTGAGAGAAACATATTTGTAAAACAAATAAATTTTCTCCCCCTATCACTGATCTCATTTTCAAGTTGGAAGACTGAAATTTTACTTATAACAAATACTGATACCAATTTTGTTTTACTGTTTTTCTCCCCCTTTTACATCAATGACAAAGAGTTAATCTTTTATTTGTTTTTATCCCCCTGTGAATGTACCGGTTGTTATCTCAATCTCTTGGGATTTTTTGTTCAAACAGGTAGTCTTATTGATACCGATTTTTGTAGTGATCAAGTCATTTAAACCTAATCAAATGAATTCATCATTTCATGACCAAATTAAATACTCTCCCTGAGTTTTTACTATTTCATAGGGTTTTATTGTCTTCTCATTTGTCTTAAAAGACAAGGGTGTGAATCTTATTAATCTTCTTATTATGTTTCTTTATTATTGTTGATATTATGATCTTTCACAATAATACCATTGATCAATACCAATTGATTTAATTTCCATTCTTCAACCAATTTAATATCTTATTCAGTGTCCTTCGAATTTGCAGCAACCAACTTCAACTTTTTTCCCTTAAAAATAAGATTGAATTGGTCCTTTCATCTGTTGTTTGTTAAGTCCTCTTCATAATTTTTTCATTCTTTTGGAAATTCCTCAATGGCTTTAGATCATACCATACTTTAGTAGTATTTTTTAGTACTTACATGAAATCATGTTGTAAAATCCTTCCTCCTCCCTTTTATTCATATTTTATGTTGACGGGAAATTTAGTAGTTCATGGAAATAACATTGGAAAAATTCCAAGATTTTCGTTGCTCATTTCTTCTGGATGATATGTTATTTGAAGATTCATCATTATCATCATCGTTCTATGTAAGTGATAATTCTTCATTTTCGTCTTTGGGTTTTTATGTTTGCATTTTTCTTTCAATGGTTAATGTACTCTTAATCTGCATGATATCATCAGGATCTTCTATTGTGTCATCTTCTTCTTTAGGAACTCTCATTTCCTGATACACTTCATATTCAAATATCTAAATTTAACATTTCTTATTAGGAATTTCATCCATCATTTTCTTGTTATCAATATCTTCATTTTCAGAGGCCAGATCATCCTTCTTTCTTTCTATTTCAGATTTTCTTCTCCATACATTTTCATGAGATATTATGTTTGTTGGATCTTTCTTTTCTAAATTTTTCCTTTGAGACTTGTCATTTCTTCTTTTATTCTAACATTTAATAGTTTTTCTTCCTGAATTTTGTATGAATTATTTATCATGTATTGACTTCTTGATTTTCTGTAGTTTTGGGATTTGTGAACAAACCTATCACAGTTGTAACATCTCATTGTATGAAAAAAATTTGTTGTGTGGCCAATATAATTGTATCTCCAACATCTCATTGAGTTATTGGACCTTCCTAAACTTTTATTTTCAAAATTCTTGCATTCCATTTCTTTGTGACCAAAGTTATTACAATAAAAGCAATAACCATTTAAGGTGTTTCCATACTTGGGTCTGTTGTGACATGAGAAGTCTGTCTTTTGATATGTTTCTTGTTTTTTAATTTTATAGCTTCCTTCCCTAAAAAAGTTCATGGTTTGTTTCATATTTGTGACTTTACCTTTTTCTTTTGAGGAGAATGATACTTTATCATGATTTTGAATGGTGCTCCATTTTCCACCTTCTTCCTTCTTATGGTATCCAAGACTGATTTTGTCATTAGTTGGTATTTGACTATTGCAGATCCTATCTAAAATAGCTAGGATGTTCTAGAATTTGAAACTCTCTTTTGTATTTTCATTCTTCTTTTTTAGGTTGATAACTTTCATTTCCAACACGTGACATGTTTTTTTCTTTTTAGTCAACTGAATTTTCAAGGCTTCTTATTTTTCCTTGGCTCCTTCAAGTTGATTCTTTCGATTGATGACTATCTCTTCTATACCATCCAAGACTTCTATGCAGTTATTAGTTTTGTCATATTTCTTTAACTCTTCTATATATTTTGTTAGATCAACAACTTCATTCTTCAATATTTTGATTTCTTCCTTATTTTCTAGATAAATCCTTTTGAGGTTGATGAATTCCAATTCCAACCTGTGGCATGATTCTTCCTTTTTAGTTAATTGGATCTTATATGATTCTTATTTTTTCTTAGCTTCTTTAATTTGAGTCATTAGAGTTGCATTAGTACTTTCATTTATCTTTTTGATGTTAATAATTTCCAATTCCAACATGTGACATGATTCTTCTCTTTTAGTTAATTGGATCTTCTAGGCTTCTTCATTTTTCTTAGTTTCTTCAAGTTGAGTTTTTAGACATATGAGAATTTATTTTGTCTCTTTTAGTACTTATTTTCTTTTATTTTCATGTTTCTTTAATTCTTCCATTTCTTCTATTATATTAACAACTTCGGTCTTCAATATTTCGATTTCTTCTACTTTGTCTTCTAGATGAGTCTTTTGTTCATGATCTTCATGGTTAGATTGATCTAACTATTGTAGTAGCAACATATATTTCTTTTGAAGTTTCTCCAACTCTTCAAAAGTGTACATAACTTTGTATTCAAGTTAGTCAATAACATGCTTAGTAACTTCAATATAGAGACCATTTGCTGGTTCCATACTAATCACTTCAAATGTAGTTATAACATCATTCTTAAAATCTAATAGTTTTTCTTTAGTGAATATTGAGGTATTCATCAATTCATTGATGTAGTAGTCTTTTCCATTGATGACTAGGTTTGCATCAATTCTTTGATGGAATTTTTTTCTTCTATATTGTGTTCTTTATTCTGATCATAATTCTCTTTATCTGTATTTTGTTCTACAATCTGATTTGATTTCTCCATTTCTGAGTTTAGTTCTTTAATCTGATTGAATTTCTCTATTTCTTTGTTTTGTTCTATATACTTATTGGAATTCTCCATTTCTTTTTTTTGTTCTTTATTATGATAAGAATTCTCTAGATGGAGCCATATCACTTTAGTAGAGGTGCACTGTCCCATATTTTCTTTGACTTGCTCTGACAGTCCATTCTCGATTTCCTTTAATGCTATTGAATTATTTATCTTTGCTTCTTTTGCAGATTTGGTTTTGTTATTTGAGGTAGTTGAGTACCAAGGTTTAGATACTACTTAATCCCAAAAACCAGATCCTCTTGACTTCAAATAATGTTTCATTCCTTCCCTCCACGAAAAGTACTTTGTTCCATCAAATCATGGAGCTTCATTTGTGGAGAGAGCCATTTGTCCACCCATTTCTTGAGAATCTACCTTTCAATGTTTAAATTGTGTTGAAGGCACCTGTTTTGATATCAATTTTTGAAATATACACTCGACACTGAGAGGGTTGGGGGTGAATCAATGTTTGGAACTTTTGGCTACTTTTCACACTTTCATAGATTAGCTAAATTAGTTGAATAATATATGCAGTTCAATTAATTATTCATAAACATATAAAACACAAACTGTATGAAGTAGATAGAATGTCTTCCTTTTATTTATTTAACTTGCATGAGTACATATAAAATCAATCCTTTAATATCTTTGACTTCAACTAAATATGAGATATCCAACTCTCTGATAAAAGAACCATCTTGTAGTTCTCAGATCCAACTGAGAAATGAGAAATCCAAATCTCATAACAAGACCCAACTTGTTGATCTCAGATCCAACTGAGATGTGAGGAATACAACCCTCATAACAAGACTCAGCTTGTAAACATGCATAGACCTGATAGAATGAAATTCCATTCAATCCATTATATATACATATATTTACTCCACCAAGACACCCTTAGATTCACCACCACTTTGTTAGATAATCCAAAATACAATTATCATAGTTTATAAAGTTAGAATAAAATGATTATTAAATTAGAATATTAAATTAATAATCTAGAATATTTGATAAATAAATGTAGACTTTTAGAAATACTTTATTGTTGTAAAAGATATGACTCTAGAGAGGTGTCGTATCTTAGGCTCTAAAATAGGAGTATTGTTTTAAGATTGTTAAGATAGCATTTATTGTAAATGGACACTTGTTTATTTAATAAGTGATCCATATCTTGAGTTTGTTAGGACATTTAGCTTATCTATAGCTCTTTGCAAGAGTATTGAGTTGTTCGGGTGTAAACTCTTGCAAAGTTTATTATGTAATTTCTTTTCTTATTAATAAAATTGTGTGTCTGAGGACACTTCGGCCATTATTGTGGTATTAGAGCTCCAGTAATGTTGTTGAACTGAAGAAGAGATTCACTGATCTGAGGAAGAGATCCCAGTGTTACAGACCAAGGAAAGTCAGCGCATACGCTGTCAGTAAATCGGTCAGTTATTGTTCAAATTTTAAAAACAAAAGGGAAAATAAATTGTTTTTACTTTCAGATTTCAGTCATTAGAATCATAAACATTGATTTTTGCAAATTGCAAATCCTGAAAATTGACAAATTTGTCCATGGCAAATTAGTTTCTGGCAAAGTAATTTCTTGTATTAAAAAGATTAGTCTTCTGCCATTAAACGCTGTGTAATTTCTGAATAATTTCGGCCATTAATTTCTGTGTAATTTCTGAGTAATTTCGGTGCATGATTCAATCAATTCTTCAATGTTTAGTTTTGCCCTGTGTGCAAGCCCGCGTGTCCATGCAATGATAGAGGCAATGATGTTTGTGCTAGTTTCACCTGCTAGTTTCACTTCTTTTTTGATGTACACAGAAATGCCGAGTAATAGTGCCATGAATATCAACTGATTTCATGAAAATGTCAACTGAACTGCATAAGTTTCACCTCCGTTTTTAGATTCTATGCCATTTTTCAATTCTGCAGCAACTTGGATTATGTGAATTTGTTTTCGACCATTATTTCGGACTGGAGCAAACTGTTCATTTACCTTACTATTTAAAAACGCGTGGGGTGATAGAGGAGGATCGAACACACGACCTTCCATGGTTTGATTCACATTTTGAATGAAAAATGGTGCGTTGAGAGTGGAATGCGTGCATGAATTTCATGCCTAACAAATGAATGAGTGCGTGAATGTCATGCACTAGAGGATTGGAGAAGAAGATGAGCAATCTGCCTCGGGTCAAAATAGACGAAATTGTGCAACTTACAGATTTGCACGACTACTGGTAGAGCGATCTGCGTCCATGGTCAAAAGATGAAATTCCTGGTAGAGCTTCTCTGAGCTTATATTGGAAGCTTTCTATGGTTTTGAAACCCTCTTCCTTCTCATCATCATAATAAACTTATCATTATTCTTCTCCTACTGGTAGTGGTGGTCTTCCTTGGTGCACAACCTGCCAGATGAAGCAACGCGTTGGGCTGTAACCTAGTGACTTTGGAGCACAACTTGTCATTACAGTTGCTCCATAATTATTGGGTTGTATATTGCTTATGATGTTTGAACACAGATGACACTTATCTTATGCTATGTTCGAGGAGTTGTTTTGTTGGATGGATAGTCTTGATTATCCGGATATGTTCTTGACATTATAATATTCATTATTGTTGGGTTGTTTATTTAGAGTGGTATGTTTGTAAACCATGTCTTCAAACGCACAGTTCTTCATAAGTGGGAATAAATTCATGTAAACTAGTGTGTTTAAAGGTCACTTAAACTTGGTTGTCTTCCAAGTGCGTTTATAAAGGCTGTCTTCATTTTGTAACTCGAAGTTATTTTTTTTTTTTACTTTGAGGGGGGGCAAGATTGCCAGAGTTTTTTGTAAAAGTGTAAAATTTTGAAAGTTCCTTGGAATTTGACTAGAGCCAAGTACAAAGCTCAGTCATTTTTTTCTTTTTTTCAATGACTATACGAGGGTCAAGGCCAAGCCGCGATAGATCGTCTTTGGTGTGATGCGTCTGGTGTGTTGTTCATCTTCATATTTCTTGGCGTGATTATTTCTGGTGCGTAAATTCATCAAACTACAATGTCAAAATTAATTAATTTATTCTCCGACTCAGATAAACTTGAAGGCACAAAATCTTACAAAACATGGAAACGACTCATTGAAAGCACTCTCATTTACAATGAACTTTGGCGTGATATTTGCAATGAAGATACTAAGCCCACTAAGCCGACAGATGCAACGACATTAGCGAAATGGGAAGTTAAAAATGCCAAAGCATTAGCACTTATTAAATCTTCAGTCAATGATGAGATGTATGTTCATATTGAAAATACGACTGATGCGTGGTTTGCTTTGAAAGTTTTTAAAGATTTATTTGATACTCAACCTGAATCCAAGAAATTTGATCTTCAATGAAAGTTTCTTCAACAAAAATTGACTGAAGGCGGTGATGTCCATGAATATATTTCCAGACTTGAGAACATTAAGCAGGAAATATTAAATGCAGGTTTTCAAGCAGTAGATGATAGTTTTATGAATACAATATTAATAGATGGATTTCCTTCTTCCTATACACATTTTTTGGAGACTTTACAAGTCACTGGCAAGTTAGACAAGCTTACATTTGATGAACTAAGTGAACTATTATCACAACACAATAAAACTTTTGGAAAGAAAAAACAAGTTGGCGAAGATGTTTTTTTCTCAGAAGCAAGCACAAGTAAGACTTCCAGTGACAGTTATAGCAGCAGAGGAAGATGAAATTTTGCACAAGGTAATGGATGAGGCCAACATAGAGATACCAATTTTCAAGGCAGAGGCAATAGTCAAGGCAGAGGCAACAGTCAAGGAAGAGGGTATTTTCAAGGTAGAGGAAACAATCAAGGCAGAGGATATTTTCACGCAAGAGGAAATAGTCAAGGCAGAGGCTCTTTTCAAGGCAACAATTAAGGCAGAGGATAGACTCCGTCCAAAAATAAAAGCAGGGGCAGAGGACAGAATTTTGGCAGAGGGAGAGACTTCAGTCAAATTGTTTGCAGAAGGTGTAACAAAGTTGGTCATTATGCAGAAGATTGTCGCACTTCCATTGATAAAATCACTAAGTTTCATCAAAACACAACACAATTTGCTAATGATCGACAGGATAATGATTCAGAATATGTGTTTAACTCATCTTCAACATTACACATTTCCACTGATTTTCAAAGTGATTATGAAGATGCTTGGATTTTAGATTCAGGAGCATCTCAACACATGACTTTCAGATGTGACTTCTTTTGGAATTTTCAAGAATGCCATCTTAATTCTGTTTTTCTTGCAGATAATACTAAACATACTCCTTATGGAAGAAGAGTCATTAAAG
>JASDQU010105386.1:157547-170936 GCA_032191745.1 Picea mariana | reverse complement strand
AAAGGGAGCTCACAAGAAAAGATGATATCCAACTAATATGGGTTTTGTATTTATGCATGCATGAGATCAAGTGTAGAATAACACACATTGACATAAAATATCCAATGGAAAATACAAAATGTAGTATTACCTTGTTTAACATGCCATAGAAGTCATCCAAATAATATCATTAGCATAAGAGAGCATGAAATTGTAGAGGAGTCGTCCCCATTCAATAGAGAACTTCAATCAACCATCCATAAAGTGCCAAAGCAAGTAGAACAACTATACCATAAGATCGCTCCTTACTCCTACAAAACTCTAAAGAAGACATTCCAAAAGCCAGGGTAATGTTGTATATCATCACAGATGTGGTTAAAACAAATGACATCTTGTGGAGATGAGAGTAGAAGGCTGAGATAGAAAGAAGAAAAAATTTCAAACAGCCCAAAATAATAAAGAGCTTGGTAAGATATGCATTGATAACCACTTCTTAATTTGAACAAATACTTTACTTTTATGAAAAATTAATTTGTTTACAAAAACATCCAGTCTTATTTTATGATAAGCTAAGTTACCAACCTGATTAGTTAATCAGAGTTTTGTTGTTACTTTACAATTACCTATGGAGTACTTGTTCCTTCTTTGGTTTTCCAGCCACTTGTAGAAACAATCAATCTGAATTGAAGAAGAGTGTTGACATTCATGCATCATCCGGGAAATCCACTTGGCAGCAAAATATTTTTCCAAATTGGGAAGAATGTAGTTTTCATCTAATAGATAAGCCATCTTTCTTAGCTCCTTCAACTTATCATTTGAATACACCTAACCTACCAAATTTATAGGTGGATTGAATGGTGCTTCTTTCTATTCTTCACATTGAAATGCTAATTAGTGGACACAATCATCCTGGGACCAATTTTGAAAATGTTATTGGGTGGTCCAAGGACCAAAACCCCCCAAACCCTAATGTAAGATAACTATACCATCTAAACCACTTATCCACCCACTGAATTCTCAATGTCTCAATGGTTTTGAATATTGGGGTGGTATCCTAATGTTTTCTCTTCTTTCTTATTGTCATTGTTTGAGTCTTTGAAGGGAACCTATAGTTTTCCACCGTTCTTGTTTTCATTACACTTGTAACATTTTAGTTACTACTTCCACATACCATCTGGATTATAGAGCTTACTACCATCACGAATATTAATGTATGGATTTGCACCTCTTTTCATTATATCCATTAATCTTTGCAGTATTTCTAGGTCTTGAAGCATATCACAATGTGAGGAGAAATTTGGGAGAAAGTATTAGAGTAGCTTCTTTCAAATTGAATATTCTATACTTGGTAGGAATTTTACTAATTTTATAGTATTTCTCTTGCAGGTTTCACTTTTGGCTTCTAGATCAATTTGAAATTTCAATTGTGGAATATTTATTGAGATGTCAAACACTGATCATGGGAAGAAAAGATCAAGACAAAATGATCTATCATCATACTTTCAAAGACCTCAATCCAAGGATCCACATTCTCTTCATGCTTCAAGCTCTTTTGAGCAACCTATCACTAAAAGAGATGTCAACTCTTGTGAGAATGCATCTAATATCCAAATAATAGATAAGGAAATATGTTCCTCTGGTGATCAAAGTGAGATAAATGCATTTTCACCAGAAATTGGCATTACAAATGTCGAAAATATTTTATTGGAAAAGAACACAACCAAATCACAAAAAAGACAAAAGGGCCAATGGGACATAGGGAGAGGCTTCCAACTAGATTGGGTCTCAAAATTTCCATTTATTGATCCATTACCTCCAAAAAATGAGAAAGAGAAACCAAAAGTTAGATGCAATATGTAGTTGGAAACTTGGCACACCAACGACATTTCAGATGAAGTTAGATACAATTGAGAAGCATGTAGGAAAGGTTTATGAAAAGAAAATTGTAGATGGGGAGGAGAAATCTATTGTCAGATGGAAATCTTACGAGGAATGTTGACATGTCAAATATGTTGATGAATATAATGAATATTTAATAAGTAAGAAAAAACTCGAGGCAGGGGGAGGAAGAATCACATCTCTATTTGAAAAGACGATGGAAAGAAATTTGTTATCCAAGACAATTCAATTAAGCACTGTATTTCACATCTTATCTAAAGGGTGTCCTATGACAGATTATCAAGATTACATGAAATATCTATCTTTTCTTCAAATGCCAAACTTTCCATCTTCTCATTGGTCTTTAACGAGTAGTTGGGAATGGGAAAAATATCTAGCTCAAGTAGAAAAGGATGATATGAAAGAGAAGATTGCAAGTGTTAGGTTTGTGTCATTGTCTTTGGATGAGGTTACAACTATTGATAACACTTCATGGATTTGTATGAGTATTTATATGGTTAATGACCATATTAGGAATTCCTATCTACTCGGGGTTCATAAAATGAAGGAGAATTCTAAAGCTGAAAATGTTTATGAACTTGTTAATAATAGTTTGAAGGAAAGTGGTGGTATGGATCCTTTAATGATCACAAAAAATTTGGTATGTTTTGGAGTGGATGGAGCATCGGTAATGCAAGGACAAAGGAATGGCCTTTGTGTTAGACTACAACTATCGGCTTCACCATATATGTTGAGTATTCATTGTATGGTTCATAGGATGAATCTTGCATTTAAAATAGTAAGCAAGTTTCCATTAGTTTCAAAAGTTGAAGATCTTGTACGAGAGGCTTATGCATATTTTTCTTGTAGTCCCAAACGATTTTCAGAGTTTAAAAAATTTGTCGACGGTGTTACAAATGGAAACAAGCTATTAAAAGATGTTGATACAAGATGGATCTCATTGAATGGACCAGCTCAAAGATTATTTAGTGAGTACCAGTGCTTGGTAGTGGTGACGTATGAACATTGCTTCAGTGTAGATAAAGCTCAAGATCTTCTCTTTCGACTAACTAACATAGAGACATTATTAACATTGGTTGGGATTCTTCCTATGCTAGATGAAATGAATGTCCTCGTGAAAATGTCTCAAAGTCGCACAATGTAGATTGCACAATACACAAATGTAAGAAAATTTGCATGCCTTTCATTGGATAATTTGTATATGATGCCAGAGTCTTTCGCAAGTCCACGGTTTACAAATTGGACTACGATCATTGATATAGAAAATACTGAAAATTATTTGAAGTTTGATGAAAAAGGGATATTATGTATGGAAGTGTGTGGGTATATGGTTCCTTTTCATTATATTGATAAGACAAGACAAACCACGAAAGAGCGCCCTGTGTCAAGAGACCTATTCGACAATGTTGTCATTTCAGTGAGACACAACTTGATAGAAATTGCAAAGTCACTGTCATCAGAGATAAGAGAATGATTCCCTCAAGATGAATTGTTGGAGGCCATGTCTATGGTGTACCCTGAATATTGGAACAATTTAAAATGTCAACCTACTTTAAAATGTGACTTTGTGGAAAAATTAAATACTTTAGTGGACCACTTTTGCAAGAAGGTTGAGATACATGGAGAATAGGTTGAAAGTATTTTGGATCAATCAAAATTGTTTCAACAAGCCACACGCTTCGCTGAAACAATGTGGAATCAATTTTGCGCTTTGGAGAATCCTCTAGAATATGGTGCAATAACAAGATTATGGACTATTTTGGGTGCTATCCAATACTTACAGGAAAACATATCTGAATATATTAGCAGATTTGTGTCAAACCATGATGTTGGGATCAGTGGAGGATGAAAGAATGTTTAGTGCACTATCATTTTTGAAGTCAAAGATGAGGACCAATCTTGATAAACATATGGATATATTTTTAAGATTATATGTAACAAAGTATGACATTTCCAATTTTCCATATGAAAGAGCACTAGCTCTTTGGCGATCAGATTGTGATAGAAGGGGAGAAAACAATACAACAAGTTTCTCTAATGAACTTTATATGGAACATAATTCTTTGGAAGCTCATAATGATAGTCCATGTGGAGAGAGTCTTGTTCAAAATGAAGAAAATAAGCACCAAGATGAGAACTGGGAAATTGATATACCACAACATTTGATCTAATCCAATATATATGAGGGCCTAGGGAACACCTATTTCAGTATATGTGTTAACTTGGTGGTGAAAGAAATATTGAATGGAATAAAACAGATGTTGTGATTCTTGTGATACGTTTTTCCTCTATTTTTGGAGCAGGTCAAAAATTCTTTATCATAGAAAGATTACTATATGCCAATTTGAGGATGTATTTCAGGTAAAAATAGGTTCTATAATCTATATTTTGTGTTTTTCATTGTAAAATTGGAGCCACGTTTTCTTGATGCAAGTTATTTGAAGATTGATGATTTGATATTTAACTATTACATTGTCTCTTTCTTGTATGTGACAGGAAATGAAGTTGGAATTTGATGAATATTGGACCTATCTCTTCACATAGATAGTGTCCTAGTATTAAAGGGTAAATACTCGATTTAACAAGAATTTCGCTAAGCAAGAATGGGCTCATTCAAGTAGATGAAATTGCATTCTTATGTTGCTAGTAATTGCCAAGCTTCCATGACATATATGAGTGAACTCCATGTTGTCGGAATGTGAATATTATTGCTTCTTTTCTCTTATGCATATTTAGGGGTATTTGAGCTTGGATAGTAGGATATATTCTCAATCATTATTTCATTTACATTGTTTGGAGAAACTGGTCCAATACTTTTGTTGATAAACCTTCATTTCCATTTCTCAACAAGATTACAATATCCCAATTCTAATTATAACCTAAGTACTAGAAGTAAAGATAATAATGGAATTAGAGGCTTCTCTTTGAGCAATATGAGTGGAGAATTGTTTTGGTAGATGAATCAAGTGTTTTATGAAGTTTCTGTAAACCTGATAATTCATACTAAGACCTGTAGAACCTTCAAAACTTGAAACTTCTTCACTTTACCCTCATTTTCACTCCATCTTCAAAATTAGGGTTTGATATAATAAAGTGATACTTTCACTGCTAAAACCAAGTGTTGAGGATTGTGAAATGTATCACTTGATAAGTGAACAACTTGTATCTCAAAAGAAGCCCTTCTCATAATGTGGCATTTGCACTTTCACCTCCCTTTTATTATTCTATTACCACAATCCCTAAAAACAGAGTAAATCTTTGATATGCATCTTTGTTTTCTTCAATTGCTCCATATCTTCAATCAAGCATCTTCCCTATGCTTCAATCATCAAATTTCACCTTTGGAAAATTAATCAAAACACTTCCCATCAATGACATCAAAATAGAACATACTGTCACTGTGATATCATATGCTAACATGTCAAAATTACTGTTCAATATGCTAAGAACCAAAATGAACAACAATCCTATCATAACAAAAAAATGAGGCATTATTTAGATTATTCATTAATCAACTTCCTTCATTAGCAGGCCTAGATGAAGAAGTTTCATTCTAGTGGTTTATGATCTAGACTGCTATTGTTGTTGGGGTTTGTGCTATATGCACAAGGCTCCCAAACAATTTTGGTTGTTGGTGACAGAGAGTCATTTGTTGTGCACATTATCACATAATTAATGTATTCTGTCATTGGGGTTTGAGGATTATATTACATGCATGCAAATGGTTAATATAATTGAATTCAGGAGTAGATGCTCATAGGCATTAGGTCATATCAAAAGCATGTACTTGCATTCACAATTGGAATATTGTTGTGGACTTTCCAATCTTGAAGCCAACCTTGACAAGTTCCAAGTGCATAACCATTTCTATATTGTTAGTGTAATGAAATGATTCTTGAGGATGATCTACTATTGTTTTCTTGATTAGTTACATGCTCTGGCTTCTGCCTCGACAATCCACCAAAAATTTGATTGAAACCCACTTCATTGTGATGAATCATGAAACCATGTACCAACTGCCATTTACCGTAGAAATTTTCCATATATATCTTGTTGCAGTTGATGGTGTTATTTTGGTCCTTATTGGATTTATCCAAATTAGGTTTGCATGCACCCACATCAAATTAGGATTGATGATTCCTGAGGATACATGCTATTGTTTCTTGATTAGGTTGTGTTTACAGGCTATGATTTCAACAACACCAATCCACTTAACATTAGGCAAGAATTCACTTCAATGTGACAAAATGGTGTACTATAACTATTGTTTTCCATAGAAAATTGCCACATTATATCTTGTTGCAGTGGATGTGTTATTTCACTCCTTTTGGATTTATTGAAATTAGGTTTGCACTGATGTCATTTTCTGACTTCCCAGCTTGATGCATTCAATTTCATATTTTTGTTTTCTTTATTTTATTTAAGAAGCAATAGTATTGGTCATGATTCATCTCATAGTAGAGTAGAGTGAATATTTTGAAGTTGATGAGAAATTGAGAGCACAATCTAGACAACTTTATAACAGTGTGCATATACATGACAATGTAAGTGATTATGATGGTTGCATTGTAATTGATCTCTTGTACTAAATCATTGAAAGGGGGTGCTAATGGTTTGGTTTTTAAGTCAAAAAGTGAGTAGAAAAAATTCACAATTAAATTTTAACCAAAGCTCTACTATCAGTAACACTATGGACCTACAATGACTCCAATCAAAACCATTATAATGCTTTAATCTTGAAATGGTATTCTATGTTAGTGTCCTGTGATTATTATTGGATCCAAATAATCTTATTTAGTGATGAGAAAGCCCCTACAGTTTTTGTTTATCCATATACGCATATTTACCCCAAATAGTGATCTTTAAGGATAACAATAACAACTCCAGAGTTCAAAGGTTGATCTTCACAATACTTCAAGTCTATCTGCCTCTTCTAGCTCAATTGAATGTTCATTGAAATCAATATCATTATGGGAGAACATCCTTAGACAACTGCGATGTCCTGCAGGTTCAACAAACTATTCTTCTCTTTCCTCTGTAGAAATCTGCTTAGCCTTGCCTTTTCCTTTATCTTTCTTGGCAATTTGAATGGGCAAGGGCTCTTTGAAAACAAGGGCAATATGCTAAGAACCAAACTGAACAGCGAGCCTGTCATAACACAAAAATGAAGCATTACTTAGATTATTCATTAATCAACTTCCTTCATTAGCAGGCCTAGATGAAGAAGTTTCATTCTGGTGGTTTCTGATCTAGACTACTATTATAGTTGGGGTTTGTGCTATATGCACAAGGATCCCAAACAATTTTGGTTTTTGGTGCCAGAGAAACATTTGTTGTGCACATTATCACATAATTAATGTATTATGTCATTGGGGTTTGAGGATTATATTACATCCACGCAAATTCCAAATGGTTAATATAATTCAATTGAGGAATAGATCCTCATAAGCATTGGGTCATATCACAAGCAGACACTTTCATTCACAATTGGAATTTTGTTGTGGACTTTCCAATCTTGAAGCCAGCCTTGTGGACAAGTTCCAAGAAAGGGTGAACTGAAAAATTCCATGCCAACAAATTCTTTGAATCAAATGCTTGAAGTGATCATTCTTAGGAAACCCTAAACAAAGAGAAAAATCAAAAAACCCTAGATCCACAATCATTACAGAAATTCCTTTAGCCATAATCTTCAGATCAGTTGTAAAGAAGATGATCAGAGACCCTGGTTCACAAAAAATTGGTGATTCCCATAGGCTAAAAGAATAAGTCACTTGTATAAGAGAGCAATAGCTCATATTGATGTTACAAACAAGTCTTGAGTCTGTATTTATACTCAACCCAAGAGGTATGGTGTCCTTTCCAAGAGGAGTTATGGGCTCACATAATGACAAGTTGGGTCTTAACTGGTTAGGAATATAATAAATGAGTGTTGAGCCCAACTCTAGACACACACTAAAATGATTACAAAGTGAGGGACACTCTGTGCAGGTTGATATCTATTATAAACTTGGCATTTGTATAGGTTCTCTGTCCTGGGGATGATCTATTATTTATTGATTAGGATTTTGAATTAGAGTGGCCTTGTGCTAGAAGACTTATTACAAGGTACCATCATTGAAGTGTTTCAAACTATATTGCAGGTCTTATTGAAGAATAAATACTTTGATTCAACAGGTTATTCATCTAATCAACCTATTCCGGGAAGAGGATATGTTTTCTCCTATATTATAATCTTCAGTGTTTTGTGTTCTTAAATATAAGTTCACTTATGTTTCTTGGAAATTCAGATCATTGAGTTGGATGCAAGTAATGGTCTAGATTATCTGGGCCTACTTCCTGAAGCAAAGATTTATGCATAGGATCTCAAGCATGTATATTTTTTTTCCTTATAAATCTACAAATCTATTCTATAAAGGATTGTATAACTCAATGACAAAATCATCAATCCTAATTGTTCTATCAATGTTATGGAAATGAGCATTATCACTTTGTTTTGTGTCTATTGTTAGATTCACTGAACAATTTAGTAGCATCACGTGTTTTTCTTTCCTGTTTATTTGAAATTTATGTATTAAATGCCAAACCTTACCTTGAATATTGATTTATTTCCTAAAATATGTAACATTATTTGAGAGACCATAATATGCTCCAAGGGTGGGAGAAAGGAAATTTTGTTTTGTAGTATAGCTCCTACAATGCTTGACATCTGCAGTGCATCACAAAATCAATGCAAGTAGCATCGAGTTGTTCATATTCAAACTAATGAATACTGACTTCAGAAATATTGACCCTTTCACTGGAGACTTTGGAAACTTTTGACTTTGTAAATAAAAGTTTAGAGGGCCATTTCTCACAGGTAGATAATTATAAATCAAGAAAAGTTTTTATTAAATTTGGAATGAAATTTTGCAGTTGTCCATGGCATTGATTCTAATAACTTATAGAAAAAGGCTCAAACCCCTAAATCTTTTCACATGTGAACTTAGCTGATAACGATCTTACAACTATTAGTTTGACATTCAATTTTATGAATGTGATTTCATTGCTATCATTAGTATGTGCAATATACACTTTGGCATTGGGCTAGTGGTATCATTTATCATTATCATAGACTAAAATGGTGATTCAAATGTCAAATTGATTTTGAATATATAGAGGTAGCAAATGCTTTACATTTGGACATTTAGCATGTGACAAAAGAAAATAAAATAATTTATGGGAGAACATCCTAAGACAACTGTGATGTTCATTGAAATAAATATCATTATGGGAGAACATACTTAGACAAATGTGATGTCCTGCAACTTCAAGAAACTATTCTTCTCTTTCCTCTGTAGAAATATGCTTATCCTTGCCTTTTCCTTTATCTTTCTTGACAATTTCAATCTATTGATTTATGGCCAAATGATTTCATGCTGACAGTATTTTTTTTTGTGTTGACTGTCTTTCCTTTGTTTTGTATTTTCAGATTCCAAATGGGTAAAATGTTGCATCGGCTGCAAGAGATGACCCTTTTTTCCAAAGGATGACCAATCATTTCAAAGTATCTTCAGTCATCCTGCTATCACATCTAAATTTTTAAGAGGTTTAGACAGAAGGAATGCAATTCATCTAGTTTATGCCCAAGTCACCCTATCAAAAGCTCAAAATATAATAGAGAGGTATCATAAATTTGTAGCATATTTCAAAGAATGGAAAGATAATCATACTACTAGCATGATACAATATGATACCAAAATTGTAACACATCACAGAGAACCTGATTATGTTTATGAAGAAGAAATACAACATAAAATTAGAAGAGAGGTTGACATCAAAGAAGATGAACCACCAGAATGGATAGTAAAATACTCAGACATTCCATATCTGGTTTGATCTTAAGGAAGCTCAGAGGTCAAAGTGTAAAAACATTCCTGGATTGGCTAATACATTTTTTGGTACTTCTATTCTGGTACAAATATTTCTAGCTCTTGCCCTAACACTAACATAGATTGCCCCACACCTCGGCAAATTTCTGATGTAATTGCCTCATGGGAAGGCTGGGCTAACATACAAAAATCTATTCTCAAAGACAAAGTCACCTGGCAAGAGCTTACTTTTTTATTAATATGGGGTTTTGCATGTATGATAGAAAACTGGTGGTATGGATTACCATAGGAGAAAACAACTAAAGTAACTCAATCTTCTGATACTATTGTTGCATTGGTTGAAGTCGTAAGCCTTGAGTTCTTTGGCCAAGCCCCAATGGACATTGAACATTATGCCAGTTTATTTATGTGTCAAAGAATTTATAATTTATCCCTTTTGGATAAATTAAGTGTGAAATGCATAAGCTTCTCTATAAGGCAGTTGACTCCTCTAACATTGCCTATCTTCACCATTATTTGGCTTCTATGCCAGGTCATATTCCTAAGCTTGTCAAAGAATACATGCTTGATCATAAGTTGCAAGTAGATAGTCAATCATTAGCATCATTGGATGATATTATTGTTAGAACAATTCAAAGGCAATGTGTTCAAAAGAAATCTACAAAAGCACTCAAGCATCATTAGATTTTTATAAGTAAACATTGCAATAGGTTCCCTCAAACCTACTTTTGGTCGTCCCTACAAACAGTGGTATTCCAGTTATTCCTGCAAAAAACATAAACCTTTAAGGTACAGATACAAGAGATAGACGCCCTCTATTGAGTATCTGGGCAAAAGAACATCCTATGTCTAGCATCGAACTAGCAAAAGAAAAGAATGTGGTTGTTTTATTTGTAAACAAAAAGGACATTGGGAATCCAAGTGTCCCCGAAAAACCAAGACTAAATTTGGCAAGAAGCTTGTAGCAGTCTTTTCTGCAACATTGGATCCAACAGAAAGAGATCTTCTTTCTCATTCTCCTTTAGACTTTGATCCTGAATTCAGTTTTCCTTTGATTTATTCTTTTGAATCTACTGTATAGTCTCCTTCATCTTGTAATTATTTAACTTCTCTTTATGAAAATGACACACATTCTCATGATGAATTTCCTGACATTAATTTTTTATCTGTTAAAATGCTCCATAGTGAACCCCCAGAAGAAGCCCTATTGGCTAGTATTCATTCTCTTCGGCTTGAAAAATTATGTCTCTCACTATCATTTTCTTCATCAAAGGTTTCATGCTTCTTCCATATCTTGACTCACTGATCATCTTTCTAATCTACGCTTGTGGAACATGGTGATTGATGTAGCCACTTTGTCAAAACCTGTTTCCAAAGCCCCCAAAGTTCCCACACATAGAAAGAAGAATCCTCATTCATGTTTTCCTTAGCCAATGGATACACTCTATACTCATTACCAACAATACCATCCCAACACTATTCAATCAAGGATGCATAGGAGACAAAGGGAAGCAAATATATTTTAGTTGTAGGAAACTATGCAACAAAAGATGATTCTTATGGATGAATTAAAATAGGGTATTTCTCATGACCAAGAGGAAATAAGAACATTACTAGAGGATCAAGAAAACTCTCCTACAGTATATGACTCAGAAGAAAAATGACTAGAAAGGACAGAGCAGCAAAGAAAAGCCATTTCTTTAGCACATGTTCCAAATGAATCTCTTTAGCTTTTCCCTCGAGAAAATATAAGTAATGACTCTATTGAAAGACATTGTTAATGCATAATAATGCTTGGATTAAAAGATAGGATTGTCATTACTATCACTTCAAAGTTTTTTTGATACAAGCTATAACAGCTAGATGCACAAATAGACATGGGATCATTGATCTCATCTGCTAGGTATAATGTTATCCCTCGATATTTCTGGGAACAACATGAAACTGGATTCAGGGCTATAAATCATGAGATGATAATATATCAAACATCGAGCTGAGAGACTTTCTATCATTCTTAATGGTAGAGAAATTCATTGTACACTACTTACATATTATTTTGGGTTGTGATGTTCTGTTAGGGAATGACTTTGTGAATCATTGGTTACCTTTTATTATAGCTCAAGACACTATTACATTGCATGTAGGAATGAATCTATTTAGATTCCTATGAAATTTGAATATGATGAAAGGGTTAAGCTAGATCAATAGGATCCATCTCCAGAAATGATCCCTCAATCAGTTGAATAGTTGATGAAGATTAAGAAGATATGTAAGCATGCAAATCTTAATGACCAATCTGTTTTATAAGCAGTTATTGACAAAATAGTGATGCAATGTACTGTAGAGCTTCCAAATGCTTTCTGGAGTAGACAATAATGCTTTGTGGACCTACCATATAGAGAGTTACATTATTCAGGAACTCCTAAAAAGGCTTTTGCAAATCAAATGGCTCCCACTAAGATGGACTACTACAAGCAGGAGATTGCAAAAATCCTACGGAGAAAACTCATTGAGCGTAGCAGAAGACCATGGGCTTGCTCAACGTTTATGTCAACAAGGACTCAGAACAAAAACATGGAAAAACAAGGATGGTGATCAATTATAAGCCCCTGAATGCAACATCAATGCCTATCAGGTAAGCACTACCCTCAAAAGAAACAATCTTTACCAAAATAGTCAATTGTCATATATTCAACAAGTTTGATCTAAAGAGTGGTTTCTGGCAGATTGGAATAGTACCTATAGATAGGTATAAAATAGGGTTTGGGGTTCCTCATGGCTAGTACAAGTGTCTTGTTCTACCTTTCGGTTTGAGGAATACTCCATCAAAATTTCAGAAGATGGAGGATGTTTTCAGTCCTTTAGATTTTGTAATAGCATACATAATTGACATATTAGTATGTTCTTATGATACTAACCAGCATAAAAAACATCTAGAGGAGTTATTCTCTATTGTTTTTAGACACGGCCTTGCATTATCCGAGAAGAAAATGGAGATCGGGAAAACAAAGATTGAATTTCATGGTCTTTTTATCTATGAAGTCAAAGTAGAACTTCAAACTCGTGTCCTTCAGGCATTGGTAGAGTTTCCAGATAGAATCCTGGACAAAACTCAACTCCAGTGGTTCTTAGGCTGCTTAAACTTTAAAATACATTAGATTCTTATATAAAAATCAGGTTGCATACGTACTCTGTCTCCATATGAGATTAAAGTACAAACTAGAACCATGGACCTACGAAACGACTAAATCCATCCAGACTATTCAACAAAAAATCCAGAACCTCATGACTCTTTCTCTTCTTAAGTTGGACCTGCCATTCATTCTTGAGACATATGCCTCAAATTTCATTTCGGCAGCTGTCCTACAAAACAATGTTCATAGAGAAGAAGCTTGCATGTGCTCTTTCAGTTTTTTCAAAGAACTTGAATTAAAATATCCGTCATCATATAAAGAAATCCTAGCCATCCAGAATGACATCAAATTGTTCATGTTACTTATTAAACCCATCCATTTCATATTTCATACTAATCTTAATCATATGTAGAGTATTTTGCAGAATAAAAGGTTGTTGGAACAAGGCAACAATGTGTCATGCATTGGAGTGCATGATTGCATGGGTTTGATTTCTCCATAGAATACAA
>JASDQU010105386.1:142068-154835 GCA_032191745.1 Picea mariana | reverse complement strand
CAAAATTGTTTCAACAAGCCACACGCTTCGCTGAAACAATGTGGAATCAATTTTGCGCTTTGGAGAATCCTCTAGAATATGGTGCAATAACAAGATTATGGACTATTTTGGGTGCTATCCAATACTTACAGGAAAACATATCTGAATATATGAAATTAGTGGATTTGTGTCAAACCATGATGTTGGGATCAGTGGAGGATGAGAGAATGTTTAGTGCACTATCATTTTTGAAGTCAAATATGAGGACCAATCTTGATAAACATATGGATATATTTTTAAGATTATATGTAACAAAGTATGACATTTCCAATTTTTTATATGAAAGAGCACTAGCTCTTTGGTGATCATATTGTGATAGAAGGGGAGAAAACAATACAGCAAGTTTCTCTAATGAACTTTATATGGAACATAATTCTTTGGAAGCTCATAATGATAGTCCATGTGGAGAGAGTCTTGTTCAAAATGAAGAAAATGAGCACCAAGATGAGAACTGGGAAATTGATATACCACAACATTTGATCTAATCCAATATATATGAGGGCCTAGGGAACACCTATTTCAGTATATGTGTTAACTTGGTGGTGAAACAAAATGTGAATGGAATAAAACAAATGTTGTGATTCTTGTGATACGTTTTTCCTCTATTTTTGGAGTAGGTCGGAAATTCTTTATCATAGAAAGATTACTATATGCCAATTTGAGGATGTATTTCAGGTAAAAATAGGTTCTATAATCTATATTTTGTGTTTTTCATTGTAAAATTGGAGCCACGTTTTCTTGATGCAAGTTATTTGAAGATTGATTGATATTTAACTATTACATTGTCTCTTTCTTGTATGTGACAGGAAATGAAGTTGGAATTTGATGAATATTGGACCTATCTCTTCACATAGATAGTGTCCTAGTATTAAAGGGTAAATACTCGATTTAACAAGAATTTCGCTAAGCAAGAATGGGCTCATTCAAGTAGATGAAATTGCATTCTTATGTTGCTAGTAATTACCAAGCTTCCATGACATATATGAGTGAACTCCATGTTGTCGGAATGTGAATATTAGTGCTTCTTTTCTCTTATGCATATTTAGGGGTATTTGAGCTTGGATAGTAGGATTTATTCTCAATCATTATTTCATTTACATTGTTTGGAGAAACTGGTCCAATACTTTTGTTGATAAATCTTCATTTCCATTTCTCAACAAGATTACAATATCCCAATTCTAATTATAACCTAAGTACTAGAAGTAAAGATAATAATGGAATTAGAGGCTTCTCTTTGAGCAATATGAATGGAGAACCGTTTTGGTAGATGAATCAAGTGTTGTACGAAGTTTCTGTAAACCTGATAATTCATACTAAGACCTGTAGAACCTTCAAAACTTGAAACTTCTTCACTTTACCCTCATTTTCACTCCATCTTCAAAATTAGGTTTTGATATAATAAAGTGATACTTTCACTGCTAAAACCAAGTGTTGAGGATTGTGAAATGTATCACTTGAGAAGTGAACAACTTGTATCTCAAAAGAAGCCCTTCTCACAATGTGGCATTTGCATATTCACCTCCCTTTTATTATTCTATTACCACAATCCCTAAAAACAAAGTAAATCTTTGATATGCATCTTTGTTTTCTTCAATTGCTCCATATTTTCAATCAAGCATCTTCCCTATGCTTCAATCATCAACTTTCACCTTTGGAAAATTAATCAAAACACTTCCCATCAATGACATCAAAATAGAACATACTGTCATTGTGATATCATATGCTAACATGTCAAAATTACTGTTCAATATGCTAAGAACCAAAATGAACAACAATCCTGTCATAACAAAAAAATGAGGCATTATTTAGATTAGTTATTAATCAACTTCCTTCATTAGCAGGCCTAGATGAAGAAGTTTCATTCTAGTGGTTTATGATCTAGATTGCTATTGTTGTTGGGGTTTGTGCTATATGCACAAGGCTCCCAAACAATTTTGGTTGTTGGTGACAGAGAGTCATTTGTTGTGCACATTATCACATAATTAATGTATTTTGTCATTGGGGTTTGAGGATTATATTACATGCATGCAAATGGTTAATATAATTGAATTCAGGAGTAGATGCTCATAGGCATTAGGTCATATCAAAAGCATGCACTTGCATTCACAATTGGAATATTGTTGTGGACTTTCCAATCTTGAAGCCAACCTTGACAAGTTCCAAGTGCATAACCATTTCTATATTGTTAGTTTAATGAAATGATTCTTGAGGATGATCTACTATTGTTTTCTTGATTAGTTACATGCTATGGCTTTTGCCTCAACAATCCACCAAAAATTTGATTGAAACCCACTTCATTGTGATGAATCATGAAACCATGTACCAACTACCATTTACTGTAGAAAGTTGCCATATATATCTTGTTGCAGTCAATGGTGTTATTTTGGTCCTTATTGGATTTATCCAAATTAGGTTTGCATGCACCCACATCAAATTAGGAATGATGATTCCTGAGGATAAATGCTATTGTTTCTTGATTAGGTTGTGTTTACAGGCTATGATTTCAACAACACCAATCCACTTAACATTAGGCAGGAATTCACTTCAAGGTGACAAAATGGTGTACTATAACTATTTTTTTCCATAGAAAATAGCCACATTATATCTTGTTGCAGTGGATGTGTTATTTCACTCCTTTTGGATTTATTGAAATTAGGTTTGCACTGATGTCGTTTTCTGACTTCCCAGCTTGATGCATTCAATTTCATATTTTTGTTTTCTTTATTTTATTTAAGAAGTAATAGTATTGGTCATGATTCATCTCATAGTAGAGTAGAGTGAATATTTTGAAGTTGATGAGCAATTGAGAGCACAATCTAGACAACTTTATAACAGTGTGCATATACATGACAATGTAGATGATTATGATGGTTGCATTGTAATTGATCTCTTGTACTAAATCATCGAAAGGGGGTGCTAATGGTTTGGTTTTTAAGTCAAAAAGTGAGTAGAAAAAAATCACAATTAAATTTTAACCAAAGCTCTACTATCAGTAACACTATGGACCTACAATGACTCCAATCAAAACCATTATAATTCTTTAATCTTGAAATGGTATTCTATGTTAGTGTCCTATGATTATTATTGGATCCAAATAATCTTATTTAGTGATGAGAAAGACCCTACAATTTTTGTTTATCCATATATGCATATTTACCCCAAATAGTGAGCTTTAAGGATAACAATAACAACTCCAGAGTTCAAAGGTTGATCTTCACAATACTTCAAGTCTGTCTGCCTCTTCTAGCTCAATTGAATGTTCATTGAAATCAATATCATTATGGGAGAACATCCTTAGACAACTGCGATGTCCTGCAGGTTCAACAAACTATTCTTCTCTTTCCTCTGTAGAAATATGCTTAGCCTTGCCTTTTCCTTTATCTTTCTTGGCAATTTGAATGGGCAAGGGCTTTTTGAAAACAAGGGCAATATGCTAAGAACCAAACTGAACAGCGAGCATGTCATAACACAAAAATGAAGCATTACTTAGATTATTCATTAATCAACTTCCTTCATTAGCAAGCCTAGATGAAGAAGTTTCATTCTGGTGGTTTCTGATCTAGACTACTATTATAGTTGGGGTTTGTGCTATATGCACAAGGATCCCAAACAATTTTGGTTTTTGGTGCCAGAGAAACATTTGTTGTGCACATTATCACATAATTAATGTATTATGTCATTGGGGTTTGAGGATTATATTACATCCACGCAAATGCCAAATGGTTGATATAATTGAATTGAGGAGTAGATGCTCATAGGCATTGGGTCATATCACAAGTAGGCACTTTCATTCACAATTGGAATTTTGTTGTGGACTTTCCAATCTTGAAGCCAGCCTTGTAGACAAGTTCCAAGAAAGGGTGAACTGAAAAATTCCATGCCAACAAATTCTTTGAATCAAATGCTTGAAGTGATCATTCTTAGGAAACCCTAAACAAAGAGAAAAATCCAAAAACCCTAGATCCACAATCCTTACGGAAATTCCTTTAGCCATAATATTCGGATCAGTTGTAAAGAAGATGATTAGAGACCCTGGTTCACAAAAACTTGGTGATTCCCATAGGCTAAAAGAATAAGTCACTTGTATAAGAGAGCAATAGCTCATATTGATTAAGTCTGTATTTATACTCAACCCAAGAGATATGGTGTCCTTTCCAAGAGGAGTTATGGGCTCACATAATGACAAGTTGGGTCTTAACTGGTTAGGAATATAATAAATGACTGTTGAGCCCAACTCTAGACACACACTAAAATGATTACAAAGTGAGGGCCACTCTGTGCAGGTTGATATCTATTATAAACTTGGCATTTGTATAGGTTCTCTGTCCTGAGGATGATCTCTTATTTATTGATTAGGATTTTGAATTAGAGTGGCCTTGTGCTAGAAGACTTATTACAAGGGACCATCATTGAAGTGTTTCAAACTATATTTCAGGTCTTATTGAAGAATAAATACTTTGATTCAATAAGTTATTCATCTAATCAGCCTATTCCGGGAAGAGGATATGTTTTCTCCTATATTATAATCTTCAGTGTTTTGTGTTCTTAAATATAAGTTCACTTATGTTTCTTGGAAATTCAGGTCATTGAGTTGATTGCAAGTAATGGTCTAGACTATCTGGGCCTACTTCCTGAAGCAAAGCTTTATGCATAGGATCTCAAGCATGTATATTTTTTTTCCTTATAAATCTACAAATCTATTCTATAAAGGATTGTATAACTCAATGACAAAATCATCAATTCTAATTGTTCTATCAATGTTATGGAAATGAGCATTATCACTTTGTTTTGTGTCTATTGTTAGATTCACTGAACAATTTAGTAGCATCACGTGTTTTTCTTTCCTTCTTATTTGAAATTTATGTATTAAATGCCAAACCTTACCTAGAATATTGATTTATTTCATAAAATATGTAATATTAATTGAGAGAACATAATATGCTCCAAGGGTGGGAGAAAGGAAATTTTGTTTTGTAGTATAGCTCCTACAATGCTTGACAGCTTCAGTGGAGCACAAAATCAATGCAAGTAGCATCGAGTTGTTCATATTCGAACTAATGAATACTGACTTCAGAAATATTGACCCTTTCACTGGAGACTTTGGAAACTTTTGACTTTGTAAATAAAAGTTTAGAGAGCCACTTCTCAGAGGCAGATAATTATAAATCAAGAAAAGTTTTTATTAAATTTGGAATGAAATTTTGCAGTTGTCCATGGCATTGCTTCTAATTACTTATAGCAAAAGGCTCAAACCCCTGAAGCTTTTCAAATGTGAACTTAGCTGATAACGATCTTACAACTATTAGTTTGACATTCAATTTTATGAATGTGATTTCATTGCTATCATTAGTATGTGCAATATACACTTTGGCATTGGGCTAGTGGTATCATTTATCATTATCATAGACTAAAATGGTGATTCAMATGTCAAATTGATTTTGAATATATASAGGTAGMAAATGMTTTACATTTGGACATTTAGCATGTGACAAAAGAAAATAAAATAATTTATGGGAGAACATCCTAAGACAACTGTGATGTTCATTGAAATAAATATCATTATGGGAGAACATACTTAGACAAATGTGATGTCMTGCARCTTCAASAAACTATTCTTCTCTTTCCTCTGTAGAAATATGCTTATCCTTGCCTTTTCCTTTATCTTTCTTGACAATTTCAATCTATTGATTTATGGCCAAATGATTTCATGCTGACAGTATTTTTTTTTGTGTTGACTGTCTTTCCTTTGTTTTGTATTTTCAGATTCCAAATGGGTAAAATGTTGCATTGGCTGCAAGAGATGACCCTTTTTTCCAAAGGATGACCAATCATTTCAATGTATCTTCAGTCATCCTGCTATCACTTCTAAATTTTTAAGAGGTTTAGACAGAAGGAATGCAATTCATCTAGTTTATGCCCAAGTCACCCTGTCAAAAGCTCAAAATATAATAGAGAGGTATCATAAATTTGTAGCATATTTCAAAGAATGGAAAGATAATCATACTGCTAGCATGATGCAATATGATACCAAAATTGTAACACATCACAGAGAACCTGATTATATTTATGAAGAAGAAATACAACATAAAATTAGAAGAGAGGTTGACATCAAAGAAGACGAACAACCAGAATGGATAGTAAAATACTCAGACATTCCATATCTGGATTGAGCTTCAGGAAGCTCAGAGGTCAAAGTGTAAAAACATTCCTGGATTGGCTAATACATTTTTTGGTACTTCTATTCTGGTACAAATATTTCTAGATCTTGCCCTAACACTAACATAGATTGCCTCACACCTCGGCAAATTTCTGATGTAATTGCCTCATGGGAAGGCTAGGCTAACATACAAAAATCTATTCTCAAAGACAAACTCGCCTGGAAAGGGCTTACTTTATTATTAATATGGGGTTTTGCATGTATGATAAAAAACTGGTGGTATGGATTACCACAGGAGAAAACAACTAAAGTAACTCAATCTTCTGATACTATTGTTGCATTGGTTGAAGTCGTAAGCCATGAGTTCTTTGGCCAAGCCCCAATGGACATTGAACATTATGCCAGTTTATTTATGTCTCAAAGAATTTATAATTTATCCCTTTTGGATAAATTTAAGTGTGAAATGCATAAGCTTCTCTACAAGGCAGTTGACTCCTCTAACATTGCCTATCTTCACCATTATTTGGCTTCTATGCCAGGTCATATTCCTAAGCTTGTCAAAGAATATATGCTTGATCATAAGTTGCAAGTAGATAGTCAATCATTAGCATCATTGGATGATATTATTGTTAGAACAATTCAAAGGCAACGTGTTCAAAAGAAATCTGCAAAAGCACTCAAGCATCATTAGATTTTTATAAGTAAACATTGCAATAGGTTCCCTCAAACCTACTTTTGGTCGTCCCTACAAACAGTGGTATTCTAGTTATTCCTGCAAAAAACATAAACCTTTAAGGTGCAGATACAAGAGATAGACGCCCTCTATTGAGTATCTGGGCAAAAGAACATCCTATGTCTAGCATCGAACTAGCAAAAGGAAAGAATGTGGTTGTTTTATTTGTAAACAAAAAGGACATTGGGAATCCAAGTGTCCCCGAAAAACCAAGACTAAATTTGGCAAGAAGCTTGCAACAGTCTTTTCTGCAACATTGGATCCAACAGAAAGAGATCTTCTTTCTCATTCTCCTTTAGACTTTGATCCTGAATTCAGTTTTCCTTTGATTTATTCTTTTGAATCTACTGTATACTCTCCTTCATCTTGTAATTATTTAACTTCTTTTTATGAAAATGACACACATTCTCGTGATGAATTTCCTGACATTAATTTTTTATCTGTTAAAATGCTCAGTGAATCCCCAGAAGAAGCCCTGTTGGCTAGTCTTCATTCTCTCCGGCTTGAAAAATTATGTCTCTCGATATCATTTTCTCCATCAAAGGTTTCATGCTTCTTCCATATCTTGACTCACTAATCATCTTTCTAATCTTATGCTTGTGGAACATGGTGATTGATGTAGCCACTTTGTCAAAACCTGTTTCCAAAGCCCCCAAAGTTCCCACACATAGAAAGAAGAATCCGCATTCATGTTTTCCTTAGCCAATGGATACACTCTATACTCATTACCAACAATACCATCCCAACACTATTCAATCAAGGATGCATAGGAGACAAAGGGCAGCAAATATATTTCAGTTGTAGGAAACTATGCAACAAAAGATGATGCTTATGGATGAATTAAAATAGGGTATTTCTCATGACGAAGAGGAAATAAGAACATTACTAGAGGATCAAGAAAACTCTCCTACAGTATCTGACTCAGAAGAAAAATGACTAGAAAGGACAGAGCAGCAAAGAAAAGCCATTTCTTTGGCACATGTTCCAAATGAAGATCTTTAGCTTTTCCCTCGAGAACATATAAGTAATGACTCTATTGAAAGACATTGTTAATGCATAATAATGCTTGGATTAAAAGATAGGATTGTCATTACTATCACTTCAATTTTTTTTTGATACAAGATATAACAGCTAGATGCACAAATAGACATGGGATCATTGATCTCATCTGCTAGGTATAATGTTATCCCTCGATATTTCTGGGAACAACATGAAACCAGATCCAGGGCTATAAATCATGAGATGATAATATATCAAACATAGAGCTGAGAGACTTCCTATGATTCCTAATGGCAAAGAAATTCATTGTACACTACTTACATATTATTTTGGGTTGTGATATTCTGTTAGGGCATGACTTTGTGAATCATTGGTTACCTTTTATTATAGCTCAAGACACTGTTACATTGCATGTAGGAATGAATCTATTTAGATTCCTATGAAATTTGAATATGATGAAAGGGTTAAGCTAGATCAATAGGATCCATCTCCATAAATGATCCCTCAATCAGTTGAATAGTTGATGAAGATTAAGAAGATATGTAAGCATGCAAATCTTAATGACCAATCTATTTTATAAGCAGTTATTGACAAAATAGTGATGCAATGTACTGCAGAGCTTCCAAATGCTTTCTGGAGTAGACAATAATGCTTTGTGGACCTACCATATAGAGAGTTACATTATTCAGGAACTCCTAAAAAGGATTTTGCAAATCAAATGGCTCCCACTAAGATGGACTACTACAAGCAGGAGATTGCAAAACTCCTACGGAGAAAACTCATTGAGTGTAGAAGAAGTCCATGGGCTTGCTCAACGTTTATGTCAACAAGGACTCAGAACAAAAACATGGAAAAACAAGGATGGTGATCAACTATAAGCCCCTGAATGCAACATCAATGCCTATTAGGTAAGCACTACCCTCAAAAGAAACAATCTTTACCAAAATAGTCAATTGTCATATATTCAACAGGTTTGATCTAAAGAGTGGTTTCTGGCAGATTGGAATAGTACCTATAGATAGGTATAAAATAGGGTTTGGGGTTCCTCATGGCTAGTGCAAGTGTCTTGTTCTACCTTTCGGTTTGAGGAATACTCCATCAAAATTTCAGAAGATGGAGGATGTTTTTAGTCCTTTAGATTTTGTAATAGCATACATAATTGACATATTAGTATGTTCTTATGATACTAATCAGCATAAAAAAACATCTAGAGGAGTTATTCTCTATTGTTTTTAGACACGGCCTTGCATTATCCGAGAAGAAAATGGAGATCGGGAAAACAAAGATTGAATTTCATGGTCTTTTTATCTATGAAGTCAAAGTAGAACTTCAAACTCGTGTCCTTCAGGCATTGGCAGAGTTTCCAGATAGAATCCTAGAAAAAACTCAACTCCAGAGGTTCTTAGGCTGTTTAAACTTTAAAATACATTAGATTATTATATAAAAATCAGGTTGCATATGTACTCTGTCTCCATATGAGATTAAAGTACAAACTAGAACCATGGACCTACGAAACGACTAAAGCCATCCAGACTATTCAACAAAAAATCCAGAACTTCATGACTCTTTCTCTTCCTAAGTTGGACCTGCCATTCATTCTTGAGATAGATGCCTCAAATGTCATTTCGGCAGCTGTCCTACAAAACAATGTTCATAGAGAAGAAGCTTGCATGTACTCTTTCAGTTGTTTCAAAGAACTTGAATTAAAATATCCGTCATCATATAAAGAAATCCTAGCCATCAAGAATGACATCAAATTGTTCATGTTACTTATTAAACCTGTCCATTTCATAGTTCATACTGATCTTAATCATATGTAGAGTATTTTACAGAATAAAAGGTTGTTGGAACAAGGCAACAATGTGTCATGCATTGGAGTGCATGATTGCATGGGTTTGATTTCTCCATAGAATACAAACTTGACAAAGATAATTGTCTGGCTGATCTACTAACCAGAGAAGAATCGAAGATGGTCACATGCAATATGATGAGAACAATATATGGTTGTCCTCAATGTTCGGTTAATTATTGTATTCACTGTTTAATTAACTTAGTTAAAAGGAGTGAATGCATTCACATTATTTTACATCATGTGATTAATTCCATTAGCACTGAAGATCCCTCTAGTTATTTTAGGGATTCTCCAAAATTTGTAATAAGTAGATTTGGTAGATATCATCCCAAGGAAGGACAAACATTTATCTGTGTTTTTGAATCTTGGTTGTCATATAATGACTACTGCAATCTGTATAGACTCATTCAACATGAAGGGGTCATGATTTTTACATGTGAATGTGGTTCCATTATCCATATACATGCTCGCCATGGCTTTTCTTATTCATGCATCAGGCATGTTCCATAGTTACAAAATTACAAGAGAAGGAAACAGATTTCAATACTATTATTTTGTGTAGAAAACATGCAAGGGTGGATCTCGTTTGAATGTTTGTGTTGACTAGTTCAGGATACATCAAGTCACCCATCCCATCAGTCCAAAAGGAATTGTCATAGATCCATGCACTGCGATAGATTACACCATAAGTCTACAAACATTGTTGCATATTCATATTGTGTCCGTCAATGGAATTGATAAGAAATATTCTACAGGGGTTTCAGCTAGATACTTTACAAAATGTAGAAATAATACCTCGACATTACTTTAGAAAGATCATGATACGGTAGCAAAGGAAAACAAGCATAAACATAGTATTAAGCTTGTAGTATATCTTTCAAAATTAATTGCAAAGAAGCTAATGGTTATCTATAGAATGATGGATATGGGATATCTAGATAAAGTACTTCTACTGTCTCTGGAAGATGGTGTCAATGTTCTTTCATTTTGTGAAATACATTGTGATATTAGCATAAAATGCGATTCACCATATATTTCTATTAGTAGGTTTAAGGGATGATCCTGTAGATATCCTTGTTGATATCCAGTTCAAAATCATGATCATCCTCAATGTTGACCTTATTCTATTCATTGAATTGGCCTTGAACAACCAACAAAAGGATGTAGCATGTGGGGAGCTTATTGGCAACAAGGTTCTAGAAGCATGTCATGAATAGGGTGATTTATTATGAGATTATTGGAAGGTTTTTTGTGATGAAATAAGCATTTCTTGAGGCCTATTCCCAGTGACAACAGTACACACTCCTAGAGATATTATTTCACACTTTTTACTCATGGGAGGGTGCAACCTTCAAGAAGAAGTTGACTATTTTTATCACAAAAACAAGGGTGATACTTGGAGATACTGAAACAATAGAGAGGGAGAAATATTCAAGCATGCTTTATGTTGTAATGGGAAGTAGAAGGGGCACCACCCTTTAGGTTATTTTTGGATTTGATTTATGTAATAAAAAGATCCCACTCAAAGGGATCTGATAACTGGCATCCAACACAATTGACTAGTGGTTAATGGTGCACTTTACTAGGATTTCAATAGTCCTTCAAATTCATCATCACTACTATCTAGTATGATACCATTTTTTGTTGACATGGAGTTTCCTGTGCTATCTGTCTACTTCCAGTGTCATAAGGCATCATAACAATGAGATCCTTGACAATCAACCCCTGATGCATGCAACGTTGTCTAGAAAATGGACAAATTATATTTATTTTTCCAAATATCTAAAATGAGTATATTACAATTTAATGAATACATTTTCCTATTATTATATATGGTTTTATACTTTATCAAAAATTCACCAAGACTTTATAAGGTTTTATAATTCAATGAGAGATTCTCCAAGATTTTACAAGATTTTATAATTCAGTGAAAGATTCGCCAAGATTTCACAAGATTATATAATTGACTAAAAGATTCGCTAAAAAATTATATATACATATTATATTATTGATAAAATAGTGTTCAATTTTTCTTATGTATCATGGGGATTCACCCATTTATTATATATATAAATTTAGGGGGGTTTCTTAAAATCACCCCTGGTCAGTTTCAAAGTGTTCATAAAGCTCTACCACAAATAGTGTCCAGCCACATACCCTTGGTGGGAATTTTTTCTACATTGCCACCATTACCAATGTTCTTGATCTAGATGGAAAATACCATACCAGAGTTTTTCCAACTCATCTGTAATGTCATACAAAGAGAAATAATGTTCCATTTGAGTTACGCACCCATTGGGATCCAAGCCATCAAATTTTCTCACATCCACATGCGGAAGGCATAGGTCATGCTGAAAGTGATGGGGATGAAAAGTCTGGGAATTAGAGGAAGTTTTAACTTCTGAGTGCAAAGGTGGGTTAGAGGAGCGAACATCTGTAGGTATATTTAGCTTGGTGCAGATCATTGTAGTGAAGGATGCAAGCTAGGTATCTAGGTCTTGTTTGATGGTTTCCATTTTGGCATCTATGGAGGAATGCATGTTTTTATTGATGGTGGAAAATTTTGCATTGAGTTGCCTCACTTCCTGTTGTGTCTCTATGAAATTAGAGGACAAGGAATTGAAGCAAGCTTCCAAGTATTGTCTACGGGTGTGGGCCATGATGAAGAGGGAAAACGAAAAGGGAGGGATGGGACCATAAAGAAAATGGGTTATGGGTGAAGTGTATCACGACGATTAGGGTGATAAGGGAAATCTAATGGGGTAAGGCCCAAGTAAGGGTGTTGGAAGGGGGTCAGGTCCATGGGAAAAAATTGTCGAAAAATGATAGGTATGACTACGATAAGGATGAAGAGAGGAATCCAAAGGGATAGGGTTCAAATAATGGTGCCAACAGGATCCAATTTTTTATTTTTTTTTACTCCTGTGGAGTTATACTCCAATATGAAGAATAATGCAGTGTTGAAATGCCCAAATTATTAGCAGGAT